>JALAJA010001191.1:0-25714 GCA_023376005.1 Doryteuthis pealeii
TTGAAATGTAAAAGACACATATAAACACCTAACAAAGAACAATTATATTCTTCTGATATGTGTGGATCTACATATGAGAACTCACAGGGACAATTGAATTCAGCAGCAAAATAAATAATATTAAAATAATATCCTTAAAGTACTTACTAGAAGTAGAAAAATTATCTGATTGAATAAATGAAAATAGGGAAAAATATAGGAATTTTTTGAGGAAGCATTCAAAACAAGATCTGAATTAAGGACTTCGTTTTCCTTAAATTCACAAAGAACAAGGGGAAAAACCAACATTTCACCACTGTGCAGAGCAGAATTTTCACAGAGATCAGAACTGAAAACAGATATTGAAAAACGATTGAAAGCAGAAGTATTTACTTGTAAAAATTTGTGGATCCATATTTCAGTGAGTTCTAATTTGAAAGCACACATGCGAAACAATACAGGAGAGAAATCATTTTTCTTGTGAAGTCTGTGGATCGGCATTTTCACAGAGTAGCAGTTTGAAATCACACATGAGAACACACACTGAGAGAAACCATTTTCTTGTGAAGTCTGCAGATTAGTATTTTCACACTGTTCCACTTTAAGAGCACACATGAGAACACACAATGGAGAGAAGCCATTTTCTTGTGAAGTCTGCGGATCAGCATTTTCACGGAGTAGCAGTTTAAAATTCACACATGCGAACACCACTGGAGAGGAAACCCATTTTCTTGTGAAGCTGTGGATTAGTATTTTCACACAGTTCCACTTTAAGAGCACACATGCGACACACAATGGAGAGAAAAAACCATTTTCTTGTGAAGTGTCTGTGGATCAGCATTTTCACAGACGGGCCATTTGAAATCACACATGCGAAACACACACTGGTGAGAAACCATTTTCTTGTGAAGTCTGTGGATCAGCATTTTCAGTCAGTTCAAATTTGAAATGCCACATGCGAACACACACTGGAGAGAAGCCATATTCATGTGAAATCTGTGGATCTTCTTTTTCAGACTCTTCAGTTTAAGAAAGCACATGCGAAACACACACTGGGGAAAAACCATTTTCTTGTGATGTCTGCGGATCAGCATTTTCACAGAGATTCAGTTTGAAAATGCACATGCGAACACACACTGCAGAGATGCCATTTTCTTGTGAAGTCTGTGGATCAGCATTTTCAGTCTCAGTTCAAATTGAAATGCCACATGCGAACACACACTGGAGAGAAGCCATTTTCTTGTGAACTCTGCAGATCAGTATTTTCACACAGATCCAGTTTGAAAATACACATGCGAACACACACGGAAGACAAAGCTGCTATCAAAGGAACATGCTCCATCCTAAAAAGATCCTTAGGATACAAATAATATTATAAAGAAACCAAGTTTTAGCCCATAACAGAGGCCCCTTGACTTCTAAAAATTCTAATAAAAAATGAAGCAAAAAAATGAAAGCAGCTATCAAAGGAACATGCTCCATCCTAAAAAGATCCTAAAAGGATACAAATATTATTTATAAGAAATCAAATGTTAGCCCCAGGACAGGGGCCCTTGACTTCAAAAATTCTAATAAGAAAATCAAACAAAAAGTGAGAAACCATTTACTTGTGAAATCTGTGGAACTGCATTTTCACAGAGATTCAAATTACAAAAACACATCAATAGACTTTACTGAAAAAAAATTTGAAAATATCTTTAATATCAATTAAGAATGTTCACACCAAATGACTTTAGGCACCCCTTTCTGATCTCGATTCATGTGGACATTTTTCCATTTACACATCAAAATCTTCTTGTTTGTTAGGGGTTAGGGTTAGGGTTAGTTATATAACTAAAAATAAAACCTCTAAAAATTGTCTGTTAACAATTAACCGATTTTAACAGTGTAAATGTAAAATTGAGATCGCAAAAGGGGTGCCTAAAGGTCATATGGGCCGAATGTTCTGTATTTTTAGAAGACCCAAATATTTTCCAAATAAAGTTTTGTATAAGAAAGATTTCAATTTTTTCAAAATTATTTTTAATGACAGTGTTACTGTTCGTTAGGTACCACCAAATATGTCATGTGATCAGTTTGTCCAATATTAAATGAGGAAACGTAAATATCTTTGAACTTTTAAATCTCGCCAAAAAAAGAAAAAAACATGAAGATAATGAGTTGTCACTCAAAGATCAAATTATCCAATTGGAGAAAATAACTCATAAATAAAACAGTCAGTTTTTTTTTTTCTTATGAAGTTGTGTTTCTTTATTGATATTTTGTAGCAGAATTCTGTATTCATGGTTCTTTTACTAAAAAAAACATCCCATATAGAAACTTATAAAAATCTTCTGAAATAATTATTCAGACTTATATATATGGAAAAAAAAGTAAAATAATTTTTCAGTTCTTTTTTCATATTTCATAAAATAAAAAAGGGGAGGTAGACCTCATAAAAATATTTCCCCAAAATATTTTTAGGAAAAAACTATTTCAGACATATTTTCATTGAAAGGTAAGTATTTGTGGAAATCTTCATGAAAATTGGACCATTAATTGATTTTTCTTAGATTTTTTAAAAACCTCTAATCGTAACTTGTTTTTGCTACGTTAAATTTAGGTGTCTCCAAAATCAGGTCACGTGATCAGTTTAGGCCATATTAAATAAACGAAAGTAAATATCTTTTAACCTAGTTTTTTAAAAATCCAGCAATAAAAAAAGTAACGATCATATAGAGTTGTTACAAAGTTAACAAACAGTTAATTCAAATATCAAATTATCCGATTGGAAAAATTACACCATTATCTTGAAAAAGAATAAAAAGTTTGTTTAACTTGCAAAATGTGTGATTTTTATGTTGAAATGGGGACTGCAAATTTATATATATTCTCTCTTTGACAATTATACATTTAAATGTATTGGTGGCTGTATTCGACATAAATGTTTTCTGTGCATATTAACCAATTATTGGTTTCAACTATTTTTGAAATATTTTTTTGTTTGTGGTGGTGTTCAGAATAATACCGGAATATATTTTAGTTGAACTTTATAGTGTTACTGAAGCAAAGAAAAGACAAAAAGTATTACAGTTTTGCTCTTCCGTATATTATAAGAATCAAACATTGCTATTCAATATATAAAAATAAAAAACTTAATTCTCTTTAAAATATTAATATATCGTTGATCGGACAAATTTTTAGTTCACCTGAATAATTCAGTGTTTACATTATATTTTTAAATATTTAGTGAAAAAATTCGGTTTGTACTCACAAAAAAGATTTTTAAACATTAAAAAAAAAAAAAAATTATTTAATCACACAAAAGATTTAAAATCTCTTAAAAATCGATTTCCATGAAAAAATATTTTCTTGACAATTTAATAGAATATAGTACATATCAATTAAAAAAAGCAAAAAAAAGAGGTTTTCAAATAATAATATGACTTTTTAGCACTTTTTATTTCAGACTACATGATTTTTCTACAAAAACTACTGCCTGAATAATATATAAATCTTTTGATATAGTTATTCAGTCTCTTATATTTATAGAAAAAAAAAGTAAAAAATCGTTTTTTTTTTTTTTCGTTTCATTTTTTTTTTTTCATATCTTATGAAATAAAATAGGGGGGGGAGGTAGACATCGTTAAAAAAATATCTCCCCTAATATATTTTATGAAAAATTATTTCAGACATATTTACATCCAAAGGTAAATATGGAAAATTTTCATGAAAATCGGACCATTAATTGATTTTTCATAGAATTTTTTTTAAAATCCTCTTGCTGTAAGTTGTTTGGGTCACGTTAAATTTCGGTCGATTTAACGGTGCAAAAATGAAAACATTGTTTTTCAATCATAATTTACATTATTTCCGTAGGCTGAACATTTTTAAAAAATCATCAGGTGTTTTTAATGTTTCTTATTTCAAATGGAAACAGAATTTTCAAGATAATATTAACTTTTATGCAAGTTTCATTGTGTTAAATTAGCTATAGGCAAAAAATTCGTCTGCCAGGAGTTTTAAAAGCGAATTAAAAATAATTAAATCTATTATTTACGGTCAAACTTTGTCTAAATCGATAAGTAGTAACATAATGACCATCATTTAAAAAGAAAAATATTATTTACAATATGCAATTTATTTTTAATTATATTATATTTATATTATATTTAATTTATATTATAGAATTCTATGGAATTCCGTAATGACCATAATATTTTAAACTTTTTTGTCTTGTTTGAAGTAAAATCCGTTTTTGTGACTAAATGAACTTAGCACCCTCCCCTCTACAGAAAATAATTTACCAAAAATCAGGGAATTATCGGATTTTAATGAAATTTTCGGTGTTGATTAATCAATGAATGAACTTTTTCAAAACTCTCATTTTGTTTCAGGGCACTTCATTTTGACCCCCTCCCCCACTTACTCTGTGGGCGTAAAATCTCTGCGGGTTGGTCAGCGTTCGGTTTTTAATTACAGTATAAATAAATTTTTAAAAATTTATTTGTATAAAAATAAATGTCCGAATAATTGAATTAAAAATAGTAATAATGAAATGAACTTACCTTAACTTATTAGATATTGAATCTTTCGGTTAAATTACTGACACAAAAAATAACTCTTCCTAATAGAGGAAGATATATTTCATATTTTATGTATTTGGTCTTAATTGTCTTCCATACAATTAATATCTAACATTATGGATTTATATTGAAAATCAATTTAATTGTTTTAAAATATGTAAGTCTTGATATTAGGTTTAAAATGTTATATTTTTAGTTTCTAGAATAAATATCTATTTAATGCAAACCTTACTTTATACTCATGAAGTAATAAGTTTTTGAAGAAAAATTCTATTTTCGCAGAAAAAATATCGATGTATATTTTTTTTTTTAATAAGATAATAGTCAATTAATAATTATGGAAATGAGTAAAAAAGAAATCTCCTAAAAAAATTATTTTATATTATTTTTTTTACATTTATTTTTCGATAATCATTACTTATTTTCTCATAGAAGAGCAACCGTAAAAAAATTTTGTTTGTTTTTATTCATAACTTCGGTCTTTTATCTCATTATTTATACTATAATTAGTATCGAAAAATGATCAACTTGCAAACATTTTACGCCCCCAACATAAGGGGGGTCAAAAAGTGACCTGAAAAAAATGAGAAAGTTTGAAATAAAATAAATAATGCATTATAAAGATCATTCATTGATACATAAACACTGAAAATTTCATTAAAATCCGATAATTCCCTGATTTTTGGTAAATTATTTCTGTAGGGGGGCTAAAGTCATTTTGTCAAAAACGAATTTTAGCCTCTGTTTGCTAATGCCTATGTTAAATATAGGTGGGGGGAGGGTGAATTTCACAGGAAATATTGGTGATAGCTAGTTAAATTTCAATTGATTTAACGGCGCAAAAATGTAAACATAGTTTTTGTTCATATCTTTCATTTTTTTCATGAGCTGAAAAAATATTTTAAAAATCGTCAGGCGTTTTTTTTTTTGTTTTTTGTTTCTTTTTTTAATTTTTTGAATTTACAAATTTTTTTTTCAAATTGACTTTATTAAAAAAAACACTTTGAAAATAAATATCTTTAATCAATTAATAATGTTCTTGTATTTTTCAGAAGACCCAATTATTTTCCAGATAACGTTTTGTATGAGAAAGATTTTATTTTATCCAAATTATTTTTTATTGATAATGTTACTGTTTCGTATCTGAGTAAGTTAAGTAGTAGATCTACCCTTGTAATGAAAAAGAAAATTACCTTTGAAAATAGATAAACCTTTTCTGATAACTGCTAAAAAAAGGAAAGATTTTTGACAATTAGGCATTACATAAAACTAATAAAATAACAAACAAAAACATTATTATATAAATTTTAAGGATTATTTTGAATTTATCTGAATTTTTTGTCATAAGAGAAAAACACCGGAATTAACTCCCTTGCTTTCCACTTTAAGAAAATCTTTTTGTATTGTTGTAAATGAACACGTTTTAACTTCATTCAACCAGAAAATATTAGTTTTATTCAAAATATTACATTTTCCCCCTTTTTAACGTTGTATAGCCCTGAGGAAGAAAAAGAAAGAGAAAAATCAAGCGAAAGAACAGAGAAGTAAGTATAAAATTCTGTTATTATCTATTTTGTACATTGTACAAATAAAAAAATACGTAATTTACAAGAAAACCTTTTCTGCTGACGAAAAAGTAAAAATATTTTTTTAAATTTCTGACAAAGCTTTACCCTCTCTTGATACAAAAATATCTGGAATCTTTTAAAAACTGATTTAATTATTTTTTTAAAATCTAATTAATTTGATAATGATATTTTTATTTTCGTTATTATCGCTAGGTTATATGACCTTTCTTTAAGATATTTCAAAAAGAGATATTCTTCGAAGTTTTTGTTGAGATTAATTTTCTGCGTCGAGTCCTATTCATCAAATCGGAAATAGAATCATTAGGTACCACCAATTTTACCCTGTGAAATTTACCCCCCACTATATTTAACACAATGAAACTTGCAGAAAAATTAATATTTTCTTGAAAAAATTTTTTCCCTTCGAAAGAAAAAACATTAAATAAACTCCTGATGATTTTTAAAAAAATTTCAGCTTACGGAAATAATGAAAATTATGATTGAAAAACAATGTTTTCATTTTTGCACTGTTAAATCAACTGAAATTTAACGTAGCTAAAAACAAGTTACGATAAGAGGTTTTTTTAAAAATTCTATGAAAAATCAATTAATTATCTGATTTTCACGAAAATTTCCATAAATGTTTACCATAGGATGTAAATACACCTGAAATAGTTTTTTTCTAAAATATATTAGGAGAAATATTTTTTTACGAGCTCTATCACCCGCCCCCTATTTTATTTTTGAGATAAAAAAAAATGACACGTCAGAAATATTTGTACTTTTTTTTCTATAAAAGATAAGATTCTGAATAACTATATCAATGAAATTGTATGAATGTACGAGTTGTAGTTTTTTAGGAAAAAATTAATGAAATCGGAAATTAAAAAGTGCAAAAAAATGTCATAATATTAATATAGTTACCGGCAGAAACTGGGGGTAAGGGAGATAACTTCCTATTTTAAGTGCTTGAAAATTTTCAGTTGAGATCATGGTTGAAATAATAAAATATGGAGGCCTTTATTCATTTATAGTGATACTATTTCGTATGTTTGAAATATCTGGATGTCAAATCTGAGTTTTCAAATTAAAAGATTGTTGAATAGTTAATTTTAAAAGTATTGCCTCATTATGATAAAAAATAATTTAAAAAAAACAAAGTTTAATAAAGATTTATTTTTTTATTTTAAGAAAGAAGCGCTATGAATTTTTTAAGCCTTGAAAAAAAAAAACAGTAAAATCTTTTTGGGTTTTTATTTACTTTTTTTCTCTTTTACCTTTACTTTTTAATCATTAATTAACAACAAAATTCATTTTTGTGATAATTTTAGTGCTACCTTTTCAATTATTTCTTCAGCGAATAATTTACAACAGATGTTACGAAGCTATTATTTTTTCAAAAGCGTCAATAACAGGAAGCACAAGAATTTAAAAAAAAAAAAAAAATCTAATAATCCGAATTTAATAAAATGTTCTGTTTATCAAGTAGTAAGATCTTATTATTTTAATAAATCTTTACTTTAAATTAAAAGTGCGGGTTATTTTACCCACAGTGTACTAAGTAACTTATTAAAAAAACAAAACAACGCGAAGAAACTTAGTTTCTTCGTATTTGTTTGTTTTTTTGTTTTTGTTGGTTTTTTTTTGGTAGAGGAAAATTAATTTTTCATTTCTTGAAATAGAATTTAAGACGAAACATGTAAAAAAAATCTGTTTAGATAACTTTTGGTAATTTTTCGTAAATTCCTAACAATTAAATAAACTGAACCCCATTTTACCGTGTTTTTGCAAAAATGTTTCATTTAATGTTAGGGAATTTACGAGCAAATTTTATTACCAAATGTTTACTAAACAGATTTTTTTACATGTTTCGTCATAAATTCTATTTCAAGAAAAAAAATTAATTTTCCTCTACCAAAAAAAAACCAACAAAACAAAAACAAAACAAATACGAAGAAACTAAGTTCTTCGCGTTTGTTTGTTTTTTTAATAAGTTACTTATTTATTGTACACTGTGGGGTTAAAATACCCGCACTTTTAATTTAAAGTAAAGATTTATTTAAAATATAGATCTTACTACTTGATAAACAGAACATTTATTAAATTCGGATTATTAGATTTTTTTTTTTTTAAATTCTTGTGCTTCCTGTTATGACGCTTTTGAAATAAATAGCTTCGTAACATCTGTTGTAAATTATTCGCTGAAGAAATAATTGAAAAGGTAGCACTAAAATTTCAACAAAATGAATTTGTTGTTAATTAATGATAAAAAGTAAAGGTAAAAGAGAAAAAAGTAAATAAAAACCCAAAAAGATTTTACGTGTTTGTTTTTTTCAAGGCTTAAAAAATTCATGCGCTTCTTTCTTAAAATAAAAAATAAATCTTTATTAAACTTTTTTTTTTTAAATTATTTTTTATCATATTGAGGCAATACTTTAAATTAACTATTCAACAATTTTAATTGAAAACTCAGATTTGACATCCGATATTTCAAACATACGAAATAGTATCACTATAAATGAATAAAGGCCTCATTTTTATATATTCAACATGATCTCAACTGAAATTTTCAAGCACTTAAAATAGGAAGTTATCTCCCTTACACCCCAGTTTCTGCCGGTAACTATATTAATATTATGACATTTTTTTGCACTTTTTAATTTCCGATTTCATTAATTTTTCCTAAAAAAACTACAACTCGTACATTCATACAATTTCATTGATATAGTTATTCAGAATCTTATCTTTATAGAAAAAAAAGTACAATATTTCTGACGTGTCATTTTTTTTTACTCATAAAATAAAATAGGGGGCGGTGATAGAGCTCGTAAAAAAATATTTCTCCTAATATATTTTAGAAAAAAACTATTTCAGTGTATTTACATCCTATGGTAACATTTATGGAAATTTTCGTGAAAATCAGATAATTAATTGATTTTTCATAGAATTTTTAAAAAAAACCTCTTATCGTAACTTGTTTTTAGCTACGTTAAATTTCAGTTGATTTAACAGTGCAAAAATGAAAACATTGTTTTTTCAATCATAATTTTCATTATTTCCGTAAGCTGAAATTTTTTTAAAAATCATCAGGAGTTTTTTAATGTTTTTTCTTTCGAAGGGAAAAAATTTTTTCAAGAAAATATTAATTTTTCTGCAAGTTTCATTGTGTTAAATATAGTGGGGGGGTAAATTTCACAGGGTAAAATTGGTGGTACCTAATGATTCTATTTCCGATTTGATGAATAGACTCGACGCAGAAAATTAATCTCAACAAAAACTTCGAAGAATATCTTTTGAAATATCTTAAGAAAGGTCATATAACCTAGCGATAATAACGAAAATAAAATATCATTTTATCAAATTAATTAGATTTAAAAAAATAATTAAATCAGTTTTTTTAAAAGATTCCAGATTTTTGTATCAAGAGAGGGTAAAGCTTTGTCAGAAATTTAAAAAAATATTTTTCTTTTTCGTCAGCAGAAAAGGTTTTCTTGTAAATTACGTTTTTTTTATTTGTACAATGTACAAAATAGATAATAACAGAATTTTATACTTACTTCTCTGTTCTTTCGCTTGATTTTTCTCTTTCTTTTCTTCCTCAGGGCTATACAACGTTAAAAAAGGGGAAAATGTAATATTTTGAATAAACTTAATATTTTCTGGTTGAATGAAGTTAAAACGTGTTCATTTACAATCAATACAAAAGATTTTCTTAAAGTGGAAAGCAAGGGAGTTAATTTCGGTGTTTTTCTCTTATGACAAAAATTCAGATAAATTCAAAATAATCCTTAAATTTACTATAATAATGTTTTTGTTTGTTTATTTATTTAGTTTTATGTAATGCCTAATGTCAAAAATCTTTCCTTTTTTTAGCAGTTATCAGAAAAAGGTTTATCTATTTTCAAAGGTAATTTTCTTTTTCATTACAAGGGTAGATCTACTACTTAACTTACTCAGATACGAAACAGTAACATTATCAATAAAAATAATTTGGATAAAATAAAATCTTTCTCATACAAAACGTTATCTGGAAAATAATTGGGTCTTCTGAAAATACGAACATTATTAATTGATATTAAAGATATTTATTTTCAAAGTGTTTTTTTTTAATAAAGTCAATTTGAAAAAAATTTGTAAATTCAAAAAATTAAAAAAGAAAACAAAAAACAAAAAAAAAACGCCTGACGATTTTTAAAATATTTTTTCAGCTCATGAAAATAATGAAAGATATGAACAAAACTATGTTTACATTTTTGCGCCGTTAAATCAATTGAAATTTAACTAGCTATCACCAATATTTCCTGTGAAATTCACCCTCCCCCCACCTATATTTAACATAGGCATTAGCAAACAGAGGCTAAAATTCGTTTTTGACAAAATGACTTTAGCCCCCCTACAGAAAATAATTTACCAAAAATCAGGGAATTATCGGATTTAATGAAATTTTCAGTGTTTATGTATCAATGAATGATCTTTATAATGCATTATTTATTTTATTTCAAACTTTCTCATTTTTTTCAGGTCACTTAATTTTGACCCCCCTTATGTTGGGGGCGTAAAAATGTTTTGCAAGTTGATCATTTTTCGATACTAATTATAGTATAAATAATGAGATAAAAGACCGAAGTTATGAATAAAAACAAACAAAATTTTTTTACGGTTGCTCTTCTATGAGAAAATAAGTAATGATTATCGAAAATAAAATGTAAAAAAAATAATATAAAATAATTTTTAGGAGATTTCTTTTTTTACTCATTTCCATAATTATTTAATTGACTATTATCTTATTAAAAAAAAAAATATACATCGATATTTTTTCTGCGAAAATAGAATTTTCTTCAAAACTTATTACTTCATGAGTATAAAGTAAGGTTTGCATTAAATAGATATTTATTTCTAGAAACTAAAAATATAACATTTTAAACCTAATATCAAGACTTACATATTTTAAAACAATTAAATTGATTTTCAATATAAATCCATAATGTTAGAATATTAATTGTATGGAAGACAATTAAGACCAAATACATAAAATATGAATATATCTTCCTCTATTAGAAGAGTTATTTTTTTGTGTCATAATTTAACCGAACGAAAGATTCAATATCTAATAAGTTAAGGTAAGTTCATTTCATTATTACTATTTTTTTTTTATTCAATTATTCGGACATTTATTTTTATACAAATAAATTTTTTAAAATTTATTTATACTGTAATTAAAAACCGAA
Organism: Doryteuthis pealeii; assembly: GCA_023376005.1. Classification (NCBI taxonomy): domain Eukaryota; kingdom Metazoa; phylum Mollusca; class Cephalopoda; order Myopsida; family Loliginidae; genus Doryteuthis; species Doryteuthis pealeii. The sequence goes on from JALAJA010001191.1 coordinate 11,341, forward strand.
CGCTGACCAACCCGCAGAGATTTTACGCCCACAGAGTAAGTGGGGGGAGGGGGTCAAAATGAAGTGCCCTGAAACAAATGAGAGTTTTGAAAAAGTTCATTCATTATTAATCAACACCGAAAATTTCATTAAAATCGATAATTCCCTGATTTTTTGGTAAATTATTTCTGTAGAGGGGAGGGTGCTAAGTTCATTTAGTCACAAAACGGATTTTACTTCAAACAAGACAAAAAAGTTTAAATATTTATGGTCATTACGGAATTCCATAGAATTCTTATATAAATTAAATATAATATAAATATAATATAATTAAAAATAAATTGCATATTGTAATAATATTTTTCTTTTTTAATGATGGTCATTATGTTACTACTTATCGATTTAGACAAAGTTTGACCGTAAATAATAGATTTAATTATTTTTAATTCGCTTTTAAAACTCCTGGCAGACGAATTTTTTGCCTATAGCTAATTTAACACAATGAAACTTGCATAAAAGTTAATATTATCTTGAAAATTCTGTTTCCATTTGAAATAAGAAACATTAAAAACACCTGATGATTTTTAAAAATGTTCAGCCTACGGAAATAATGTAAATTATGATTGAAAAACAATGTTTTCATTTTTGCACCGTTAAATCGACCGAAATTTAACGTGACCCAAAACAACTTACAGCAAGAGGATTTTAAAAAAAAATTCTATGAAAAATCAATTAATGGTCCGATTTTCATGAAAATTTCCATATTTACCTTTGGATGTAAATATGTCTGAAATAATTTTTTCATAAAATATATTAGGGGAGATATTTTTTTAACGATGTCTACCTCCCCCCACCTATTTTTTCATAAGATATGAAAAAAAAAATTGAAACGAAAAAAAAAAAAAACGATTTTACTTTTTTTCTATAAATATAGAGACTGAATAACTATATCAAAAGATTTATATATTATTCAAGGCAGTAGTTTTTGTAGAAAAAATCATGTAGTCTGAAATAAAAAGTGCTAAAAAGTCATATTATTATTTGAAAACCTCTTTTTTTTGCTTTTTTAATTGATATGTACTATATTCTATTTAAATTGTCAAGAAAATATTTTTTCATGGAAATCGATTTTTAAGAGATTTTAAATCTTTTGTGTGATTAAATAATTTTTTTTTTTTTAATGTTTAAAAATCTTTTTTGTGAGTACAAACCGAATTTTTCACTAATATTTAAAAATATAATGTACACTGAATTATTCAGGTGAACTAAAAATTTGTCCGATCAACGATATATTAATATTTTAAAGAGAATTAAAGTTTTTTATTTTTATTATTGAATAGCAATGTTTGATTCTTATAATATACGGAAGAGCAAAACTGTAATACTTTTTGTCTTTTCTTTGCTTCAGTAACACTATAAGTTCAACTAAAATATATTCCGGTATTATTCTGAAACTACCACAAACCAAAAAAATATTTCAAAAATAGTTGAAAACCAATAATTGGTTAATATGCACAAGAAAACATTTATGTCGAATACAGGCCACCAATACATTTAAACTGTATAATTGTCAAAGAGAGATAATATATAAATTTGCAGTCCCCATTTCAACATAAAAATCACCATTTTGCAAGTTAAACAAACTTTTTATTCTTTTTCAAGATAATGTGTAATTTTTCCCAATCGGATAATTTGATATTGAATTAACTGTTGTTAACTTTTGTAACAACTCTATATGATCGTTACTTTTTTTATGCTGGATTTTTAAAAAACTAGGTTAAAAGATATTTACTTTCGTTTATTTAATATGGCCTAAACTGATCACGTGACCTGATTTTTGGAGACACCTAAATTTAACGTAGCCAAAACAAGTTACGATTAGAGGTTTTTAAAAAAATCTAAGAAAAATCAATTAATGGTCCAATTTTCATGAAGATTTCCACAAATACTTACCTTTTCAATGAAAATATGTCTGAAATAGTTTTTTCCTAAAATATATTTGGGGAAAATATTTTTATGAGGTCTACCCCTCCCCTTTTTTATTTTATGAAATATGAAAAAAGAACTGAAAAAATTATTTTTACTTTTTTTTCCATATATATAAGTCTGAATAATTATTTCAGAAGATTTTTATAAGTTTCTATATGGGATGTTTTTTTTAGTAAAAGAACCATGAATACAGAATTCTGCTACAAAATATCAATAAAGAAACACACACTTTCATAAAGAAAAAAAAAACTGACTGTTTATTTATGAGTTATTTTCTCCAATTGGATATTTGATCTTTGAGTGACAACTCATTATCTTCATGTTTTTCTTTTTTGCGAGATTTAAAAGTTCAAAGATATTTACGTTTCCTCATTTAATATTGGACAAACTGATCACATGACATTTTTGGTGTACCTAACGAACAGTAACACTGTCATTAAAAATAATTTTGAAAAAATTGAAATCTTTCTTATACAAAACTTATTTGGAAAATATTTGGGTCTTCTAAAAATACAGAACATTCGGCCCATATGACCTTTAGGCACCCCTTTTGCCGATCTCAATTTTACATTTACACTGTTAAAATCGGTTAATTGTTAACAGACAATTTTTAGAGGTTTTTATTTTTAGTTATATAACTAACCCCTAACCCTAACCCCTAACAAAACAAGAAGATTTTGATGGTGTAAATGGAAAAATGTCCACATGAATCGAGATCAGAAAAGGGGTGCCTAAAAGTCATTTTGGTGTGAACATTCTTAATTGATATTAAAGATATTTTCAATTTTTTTTCAGTAAAGTCTATTGATGTGTTTTTGTAATTTGAATCTCTGTGAAAATGCAGTTCCACAGATTTCACAAGTAAATGGTTTCTCACTTTTTGTTTGATTTTCTTATTAGAATTTTTTGAAGTCAAGGCCCCTGTCCTGGGGCTAACATTTGATTTCTTTATAAATAATATTTGTATCCTTTTAGGATCTTTTTAGGATGGGCATGTTCCTTTGATAGCTGCTTTCATTTTTTTGCTTCATTTTTTATTAGAATTTTTAGAAGTCAAGGGGCCTCTGTTATGGGCTAAAACTTGGTTTCTTTATAAATATTATTTGTATCCTAAGGATTCTTTTTAGGATGGAGCATGTTCCTTTGATAGCAGCTATTTGTCTTCCGTGTGTGTTCGCATGTGTATTTTCAAACTGGATCTGTGTGAAAATACTGATCTGCAGAGTTCACAAGAAAATGGCTTCTCTCCAGTGTGTGTTCGCATGTGGCATTTCAAATTTGAACTGACTGAAAATGCTGATCCACAGACTTCACAAGAAAATGGCATCTCTGCAGTGTGTGTTCGCATGTGCATTTTCAAACTGAATCTCTGTGAAAATGCTGATCCGCAGACATCACAAGAAAATGGTTTTTCCCCAGTGTGTGTTCGCATGTGCTTTCTTAAACTGGAAGAGTCTGAAAAAGAAGATCCACAGATTTCACATGAATATGGCTTCTCTCCAGTGTGTGTTCGCATGTGGCATTTCAAATTTGAACTGACTGAAAATGCTGATCCACAGACTTCACAAGAAAATGGTTTCTCACCAGTGTGTGTTCGCATGTGTGATTTCAAATGGCCCGTCTGTGAAAATGCTGATCCACAGACTTCACAAGAAAATGCTTCTCTCCATTGTGTGTTCGCATGTGTGCTCTTAAAGTGGAACTGTGTGAAAATACTAATCCACAGACTTCACAAGAAAATGGTTTCCTCCAGTGTGTGTTCGCATGTGTGATTTTAAACTGCTACTCCGTGAAAATGCTGATCCGCAGACTTCACAGAAAATGCTTCTCTCCATTGTGTGTTCTCATGTGTGCTCTTAAAGTGGAACAGTGTGAAAATACTAATCTGCAGACTTCACAGAAAATGGTTTCTCTCCAGTGTGTGTTCTCATGTGTGATTTCAAACTGCTACTCTGTGAAAATGCCCGATCCACAGACTTCACAAGAAAATGATTTCTCTCTCTGTATGTGTTCGCATGTGTGCTTTCAAATTAGAACTCACTGGAAATATGGATCCACAAATTTACAAGTAAATACTTCTGCTTTCAATCGTTTTTCCATATCTGTTTCAGTTCTGATCTCTGTGAAAATCTGCTCTGCACAGTGGTGAAATGTTGGGTTTCCCCTTGTTCTTTGTGAATTTAAGGAAAACGAAGTCCTTATATTCAGATCTTTGTTTTGAAATGCTTCTCAAAAAATTCCTATATTTTTTCCCTATTTTCATTTATTCAATCAGATAATTTTTCTACTTCTAGTAAGTACTTAAGGATATTATTTTAATATTATTTTATTTGCTGCTGAATTCAATTGTCCTGTGAGTTCTCAATATGTAGATCCACACATATCAGAAGAATATAATTGTTCTTTGTTAGGTGTTATATGTGTCTTTTACATTTCAAAACCATTCTTCTCCAATGCAGTTGATATCTGTGAATGAATAAGAACATATTATTAAAACAAGAAACAAGAGATTCAAGAATATTTTGGAATTATAATATTACAATCAGTTCATATTTCAATTACCTTACTTCCATAAAGAAAAATTGTAATTCAATAATTCAACAAATAATGAAGTAAATTAATGGAATTTAATATCAATACATAATTTTTTCTAATTTTGACAAAGATTTATTAGAATTAAAAAGACTTTCCATTTATAAAAATATGAGAAAATTTTTCCACTAACATTTAGCAAACAAAGCAAGTGTACTTATGGCAAACATTTTATCATCTTACACTGAATGAAACATCAGAAAAATAACAAAAAAAAAAACAAGAGATTCAAGAATAAAATTGTAATCAGTTCACATTTCAATTAATTGCATAACAGGTACATGCTTAATCATAAATTAAAATGGATATACTGCGGTTCAATAAATAATTAAAACATTTAATGAAATTCAATATGAATATATATATACACACACACATATATATATATTATATATATATATATATATATAATATATATAGAGAGAGAGAGAGAGAGAGAGAGAGAAATGCTGATAGGTATGCATCCATCCTGCATCTCTGATGCACAAAATTTTTAAATGACACGATAAAATCTATCCAGTTGGGACCCATCAAATTTCCTGAGGACTCATTCAAAGTAAATATGAGCATCCCAGGACTCAGTAAATTAAGAAAACTATCAGCATCACTGCTCATCTCTCAACCCAGAAAACAATGGGGGTGGGGTAAACCATCAAATTCTGGAATGAGTTTCAAATCAAATCCCACCATTTTTATTCTTGCTACAGAACACAAGATGGAACCTGAGAGACAACGACTATCTGGAGAAGAACATTGTCAGAAGAAAGAACAGAATTTTGACGGAAGAACATTAGAGATCTGACAATACAACAATACTAAGTGCTACAAATCAGGTTAAATTGGGAACTTTATTTTCTCAATCTTATGATATCTAGATACCTCACATTAAAAAAAGCACAAAGCAGATGATACCTGCACAGACTATTATGTATGCGAACTACACAGATGATCTGGTACTTTCTTGCAAATATACCTGCACAGGCTGAATCCCTGATACATAGATTGAAAGGGCAGCATGGAACAGCCTCTATGTGAACTCCGATAAAACTGAGTACATGTGTTTTAAAAAGGAAGGAAGAATCTAAACACTTGACGGTAAGTCTCTAAAGTTGGTAGAACAATTCATGTACCTAGGTAGTAATATCTCATCCACAGAAAGCAATATTAATGCACACATAGGGAAGTCATGATCTGCTATGAACAGTCATATAGAAATCCAATCTCACTGACAAGTCAAAGCAACAATTCTTCCAAGCCATAGTTGTATCAGTACTACTATATGGCTGTACCACCTGTACCCTAAAAAAACACCAGAGAATAAGTGAGATGGTAACTTCACAAGAATGCTGCATGTGATCTTAAACAAATTGTGGAAACTACACCTAACAAGAAAGCAGCTGTATGGTCACTTGTTTCCTATAACAAAAACCATTCATGTGAGACGAATAAGATATGGTGGACACTACTGAAGAAGCAAGGACGAACTCATAAATGAGATTTACAAGTGGAAGCCAGCACAGAAGAACGCCAGTGCAGGCTGCTCATCAAAGAGCTACATGAACCAACTCTGCTTGGATACTGGATACTGTGCCGGGGGTGATTAATGATAGAGATGTTTGGCAAGAAATTTTGTGGATAGCATGACATGATGATGATGATGATGATGATGATTTTCTTGATAACAGAAAAATTTTTATCAATTAGCAAATTTTTATAACTTATGACTCTTCAGAATTTCTTTGGATTTTTTTCATTTTCAGAAATTACCAAACTCAATTTGGTATTTTTTGAAAGCTTAGAGTATCTTCTTTTGAAATTTGGTAACTCCTCTTTTTAATGCCTGGGAAAATCTTTTATGCATGGGAGTAGGTATGCAAACCAGATTTAAATTGAGGAATGTGGAGTAAAGATAAGTCATATATCCCCTTGTGTGTTGGGTATTACAATTTTAAAAAGCACAGCTATGAAACAATACATTATAAACAAATAAGTACTCACATGACTTTTGATAAGGTTTTGAAATTTAAAACTTTTGAGAGAATAAAAATAGTTCAATTGAATAAGAGAAAATACTTTTATAAATAAAGTACTGAAAATGTCATTAAAATTTTATCAAGTTTTAATCTTTCGTGTTTTTTATTAACATAACAAAACAAAACATGTGTGGGTATGCAAACCTGATTTAAATTGAGGAATGTGGAATAAAGATAAGTCATATATCCCCTTTGTGTGTTGGTATTACAATTTTAAAAAGCACAGCTATGAAACAATACATTATAAACAAATAAGCACTCACGTGTAGAATTATAGTTCTTCCTGACTCTTTTGTGAAAACTTAGTGACTAGATTTCTTAACAACATTCTATTTTGTCCCTGATATTTATTTAACTACATGCAAACAATCATGGTACAACATGCCATCTTTCGGTGTTTAAAATTCACTATTAGATTTTTAAGAGAATAAAAATAGTTCAAAAGAGAAAAGACTTTTAATTTTTTTACAATATTTTTTCATGTTTTTTCAAATTTTTTATTCAAGCATTCTACAAATGTACAAATTAGAAAATGGAATTTTTTTTTTAATTCATTGAGTAAGGGCTAAAACACCACTACAACGTTAAAAGAACTGACAATTTCATTAAATTTGACTATTATGACTTTTGATAAGGTTTTGAAATTTAAAACTTTTAAAGAGATAAAAATAGCTAAATTGAATAAAAGAAAAGACTTTTATAAAATTTATTCATAGAAAAATAATTATCAAAAGAGAACACAATACAAAAATTACTTTTTAAATTTTAAGAAAATACCTTTTTTTCGGATGTTGAAATTTTTTTTATGTCTTACAATTTTATCATGTTTTCTTTGGAAAATGTAAAAATTAGGAAATGGAATTTTTCTTCAACGTTTGAAACACTCCTCCAACGTTAAGTGGTAATTTTTTTCTCTTTTTAATAAAAGAAGCTATTATAGTCTTATATAATTAAGTCCTTAATAGATAAAGTACTGAAAATGTCATTAAAATTAGACAATTCTGATTTTGGATAATGTTTTAAAATTTAAAAAAAATTCTTATTACCTCACTTGAAAGATATTGAACATACTTAAATATGAAATATTGCTACCATTTCTGATGATGATTCTTAGGTACCACCAATTTTACCCTGTGAAATTTAGCCCTCTGTATTTAACACAATGAAACTTGCAGAAAAATTAATATTTTCTAGAAAAGATTTTTTCCATTCGAAAGAAAAAACATTAAACAAACTCCGGATGATTTTAAAAAAATGTTTTCAGCTTACGGAAATAATGAAAATTATGATTGAAAAACAATGTTTTCATTTTTGCCCTGTTAAATCAACTGAAATTTAACGTAGCTAAAAACAAGTTACGATAAGACGTTTTTTTTAAATTCTAAAAATTCAATTAATAGTCTGATTTTCACGAAAATTTCCATAAATGTTTACCTGGATGTAAATATATCTGAAATAGTTTTTTCATTAAATATATTAGGGGAAATATTTTTTTACAAGGTCTATCCCCACCCCATTTTATTTTATGAGATAAAAAATGACCCGTCAGAAAAACTCTTTTCCTTTTTTTCTATAAAGATAAGAGTCTGAATAACTATATCAAAGAAATTGTATAACATACAACGCAGTATTTTTTTTTTTTTAGGAAAATTAATGAAATCGGAAATAAAAAGTGCAAAAAAATGTCATAATATTATTATTTGAAAACTTTTTCTTGCTTTTTTAATTGGTATGTACTATATTCTATTAAATTGTCAAAAAAAATTTTTTCAAGAAATTAAATTTTAAGAGATTTTCAATCTTTTGTGTGCTTAAATTTTTTTTTCTGCGTGAAATAAATTAAATAATATTAACTTTTATGCAAGTCTTATTGTGTTAAAATATAGGGGGGGGGTGAATTTTATAGGGAAAAACAGTGGTACATATGGCAATCTTAAATATGACTACCATTCTCACAAATGGGCAACATCTACTCTTGTGAAAAAAAGTATGATATTCAGGATTATATAGGCATTCATTTGGCACCATTCTTTCCTCAATCCCGAAACGAGGTCACTGAATCAAAATCTTGAGCCATATTGATAGCTATGTGTAAATTAAGGCCTATTATGTAAAAGGGTGATCACAGGAAATTCTTCTAAAAATCATATAAAATAAACTAAACGATCCGATTCTAATAAAACTTTAGATTTATGAAGTAATAAAAGACAAACTTTATTGTAAATAAATTTTTACTAAAAATGAAAAGGCTAATAATTTTTCTTTAAATTTTGTTTCGCGTATTGATCCCCCCAACAAAAATCTGATAAATTTTTTTATAGTATATAAATAAATTTTACATTTTTGGAAAGACAATGTAATGACATAACATATATTAAAAAAGATAATTCGCTAATAAAACAGTTTTGGAAATAGGTCATCTTAAACGTTTGAAACTTAAAATCTCGTAAATAAGAAAAAATATGTATCTTTTTTTTTTTTTTTTTTTTTAATTGTTAGATTATTTTCAAAAGAATTTCATATTAAAAGTTCGTATTGTGTACATTTTTATTTTATTTTTCAGAGATTTTCAGAGATTTTTAAAAATTTATAAAATGTAAAATAAATACTTTTGTTTAATGTATAACAAAATCGTATTCATTAATCAAAGAAAATATTGTATAAAACATATCTCGCTAAAAATGATGACATAATATAAAACATTTTTATTTTTATGAATTTTTGAAAATAATGTTTGAATTAAAAATTGTCGTCAGAATGATTACGGAAGCATCTAAGCGAAACAAACGTAATTTCATTTTCTCTGATGTGTTATGGGTAAACAAATTCAAATACGTGACCGGGCATATTTATACTCTGTGAAAGAGAACCCAAACAGTGTTTGAAGAAATCTATTATTTTATTTGGAAAATAGTTGGAAAACATATCCAACATATTTGAAATAAAAAATCAAAATCTTAAATTTGATGGTACCGTGATTGGCTACAAAAATAATTATTATGAGATTATTTATTATTCAGAAATTAATGACGAGGAAGATTGCGAGTTTACAAAATTTGAAATAGGGGCAGACTATTTAAATAAAGATTTGTTCATTATGGATTAAATTTTTTTAAAAAACTTTAAAAACTACAAAATTGAATAAAGAACTTCACCTTTGAGGTATGTAATGTTTTATATACTTTTTAATAATTTAATAGATGTATCGAAAAAAAAAAAAAAAAAAGATTATATAGAATTTTATTATAAATAATTTCTAACATTCTAATTTTTATTTTCCCAACTCTCTTTTTCAATAATATTAAGAGTTAAATCGTGAGGCTAAATTAGTAATTTGTTTTTGCTTCAGAACATATTTTTGATATGTATCATCTTCCATACTAACAAAAGGTGCACACGTCAAGATGGGACAACTGTCAACAAAGCGAGCAAATTTACGACAAATTGCGGAAATTACTTTAAAATGCAAAAAATTTAGGTTTTATGTAAGAGAAATTAGTTTTTTCTTTTTTATAACACATAAACTTGGAATTGTTCTTTATATTAAACGTAAAAGAAAACATTAAAAAGTTAATTTTCCATTTCTTATTGACGTTTTAAAATATTTTTAACAATTAAGCGGACTTTCAAAATGTCCGCACTTTGCACAAACGTACATATTGACCTTTGGCCTAGCATGGACTGTTTACTTATTTTTCAAGATAACAGGGAGTAATTTTTCGACAATCGGATAATTTGATCATTGAATAAACTGATTTTCTTTGTAACAATTCTTTAGGTTTGTTATTTCTTTTGTGTGCGATTAAAAAAAATATTTCCGTTTCTTCCTTTAATATGGCCTAAAACTGATCACGTGACCTATTTTGGTGATACCTAAAAAGACACTGAACATACCTAAATATAAGATATTGCTACCATTTCTGTCGATGATTTTACTTAAATTCCGATCTGATGAATAGGACTTGACACAGAAATTTAATCTCACTTCTTAAAAATCTTTCAAAATTACAGAAAACGATTTTACAAATTTAATTCCAACAAAAACCTCGAAGAATATCTCTTTTGAAACATCTTAAGAAAGGTCATATAACCTAATGATAGTAACGAAAATAAAATATCCTTATCAAATAAATTAGATTTAAAAAAAAATAATTAAATCAGTTTCAAAAAACTCCAGATATTTTATATTCAAGAAAGGATAAAGTATTGTCAGAAAAATTGAAAAAAAAAATCATTTTACTTTTTCGTTAGTGGAAAACAGTTTCCTGCAAATTACGTTTTTTTTTTTTTTTTTTGTAAAGAGAATAATAACAGAACGTTATACTTACTTATTTCTCTTTTCTTTTGTCTTGATTTTTCTTCCTTACGGTTATACAACATTAGAAAAAGGGGAAAAATGTAATATTTTGAATAAAACTAATGTATTCTGGTTGAATGAAATTAAAACATGTCGTTCATTTGCAATGAATACAAAAAGATTTTATAAAAGTGGAAAACAAGGGAGTGAATTCCGTGTTTTTCTCTTATGACAAAAATTCGGAATAATTCAACCGTTAAAATTTACAATAATAATGTTGTATTTTTTTTAGCAGTCATCAAAAAAAAGTTTATCTATTTTCAAAGGTGATTTTCTTATTTATTACAAGGGTAGATCTACTTAAGTTACTCAGATACGAAACGATAGCATTGTCAATAAAAATAATTTGGATAAAATTAAAATCTTTCTCATACAAAACGTTATCTAGAATATAATTGGGTCTTCGGAAAAAGCAAGACATTATTAATTGATATTAAAGATACTTATTTTCAAAGTGTTTTTTTTATGTTTTTATTTTATTTTTATAGGGACTGGCAAACAGAGCCTCAAAGTCATTTTTGACCAAATGACTTTAGCCCCCCTACAGAAAATAATTTACCAAAAATCAGGGAATTATCGGATTTTAATGAAATTTTCAGTGTTTATTTATCGAAGAACGATCTTTATAATGCATTATTATTTTATTTCAAAACTTTCTAATTTTTTCAGGTCACTTAATTTTGACCCCCTTATGCTGGGGGCGTAAAATTGTTTCAAGTTGGTCCTTACCTGATACTAATTACAGTATAAATAATGAGATAAAAGACCGAAGTTATGAATAGAAACAAAGAATTTTTTTTACGGTTGCTCTTCTATGAAAAATAGCGACTCACAAAATGAGCCTAAAATGCGTTTTTGACCAAATGACTTTAGCCCCCCACCCTTACAGAAAATAATTTACCAAAAATCAGGGGAATTATCTGATTTTAATGAAATTTTCAGTGTTTATGTGTCAATGAATGATCTTTATAATGCATTATTTATTTTATTTCAAAACTTTATAATCTTTTTCAGGTCACTTAATTTGACCCCCCTTATGCTGGGGCGCGTAAAATTGTTTTGAGTTGGTCCTTACCTGATACTAATTACAGTATTGTCGTAGCCACAAACAGGCTACTTCCATCACTTTCCCTTTGAATTCTGGAGACCAGCAGAAGACAGGATTCTTCACTTCCAGCCTTGAACTTGGTGCGTCAGAAATGACTCAGCGAAGCACCGATACCAACAAAAAGTCTTCATTAAAGTACATGAAAGTCTACCTGATATATCCCCTAACCAAGCGAGACCGGGATAATACCATGAACAATAACCCCAGTCTAGTACTAGGAAACGATAGTTCAGTGAAGATTTTATTCAAACAAAATACGGACGGCGGAGGTGTCAAGCTGAACCTACAGATAAACAGACCCTTTTTTTCTCGTCCACACACACGCTCACCGACCCTGAAGAAGACTTTCCTCGCTTTCCTGCCCGCCAACGGTCCAGTCCGACGACCTATCCTGCCCTTCCAGTGCGATCCCGCTCGGCCAGCTCCTGCGCCAGCCTCTTCTTTCAGGACCACCTTAGTCGTTTCACTTCTTTTCTCCTCTGGCCTCTCCTCTGGCCACCTTCGGCTCCGGTTCGATCCTGCACCTAGGCCCTGCCTAGGTCCCTCGGTACCCGCTCGTAGCTACCTCGGTCTCGGCCCTTTCGTTCAGCTTGTATTAAACTGTATTAGTATGCAAGCGTATGGTGATGAGGAAAAGAACAACATACAGATTTTAAGTTCAAAATTTGTATTGAAAAATAACATGAGAACGGTGAAAAGATAGAAATGAGAAAATTACAGGATTTTTTTTGGTGATATTTGTGGGTGAATATTAAGTCCGTAAAATGTCCAGCTTGACTGTGGTAGTGGGTGGTGATGTAGGCAGAATATTGTGTATGTGGTGGTAGGCGTGGACTGATGTTTGCCCCTTTAAGCTGACGATCGAAGAGAGTGGGAGTTGGAGGTAGAGATAAGTTTACTCACTTGTGTAGCACGAGTGGGGTTTGTATCAGTCGGTGTATCTGTTGTTGTTGTTGTTGTAGCGCAGAATATTGTGTGTATTGGTAGTAAGCATCTTGGTATCGTCGAAATGATGTAGAAATGGCTTCGCGTGTTGACTGCCTGTGAGATCAGGTTTGGGTAAGTAGGTGGGGGTGTGATCGGCCGCGTTTGATGTATCCTTCGCTTGCTAGCCCTCGTTGGGTGTGTTCATGAAGGCATCTGAACCTCTGACTGCGGCTGCCTTTCAAAGCTGTTTATTTATAGAGAGTCGCTGCCAAAAAGTTGGATCAATTGAAGTTATTTTCATTTCACACGGAAATCGCTTTCATTGGATGAAAATGCGAATTTTATTTACCAATTTTTTTATTTTATTTAATGTCAGGAATTGATTATAAAAGCGGAACTCCGATCGGAGCCCATGCGCAGATATGTGTTAAAATGGTCATTCTGTTTTAGTCTCCGATAGAGGACACTTCCATTTTTGGGGTCTCCGCCTTATGTTTGTTTTGTTGGCGAGTGTATGTATCTTTTATTATGGATTGAAGGCTGAATTAGTGAATCGGAGATTTCTACATTTGCTTATACAACACCTTCGTCTCGGTCAACGCCCCAGCCGACCGCACACGGTATACACCGACTCGCTGGTGAACCGCGCACACACGTTCCTACGGTTTATTCCCAACGTACCGGCAAACCGTACACATTCCGACCGACGGCCGACCGGTCCGCTGCCATCGCTCGACTCGCCATGCGCTCCGATTTCCGACCCCCACCGCCGACATTTCCCGCAGTATACGAGCTACCGACCGATCCGACCTACCTCGCCTCGATACGCCTTGGTATCCCGCTTCTCGCTGCCGACGCATTCTGCAGTACCCCCATACTGGTCCCGCAGTATCCCACGTACTGGCAAACTGCACACGTCCCAGCTAACCGAACGACCAGACCAGCCTCGACTCCCGCCAGGTTCTACTTCTTGCTACCGACGACCCTGACTACCGCCATCCAGCTCGAACCAGCCTTCTCATTCGACTCTTCCTTCAGCGACAGCCCTACCATCTTCGTCTACCAGCATTACTTCACATTTGCGTTCAAACTAACATATCTCCAGCCTCCAGAAGACAACACCACGTTCAGCCCATGGATCTACATCGAACCTTCGACCCGCAGTGCCCATCGCGCACCATTCCCGATCGTCTACCAACAAAACCGATTCAATCTGGACCGCAACCGAACACGCTTCCCAAACCTGAAAATGGAATTATCAACGGATAACCTGACCCCAAATTAATTCCCCCTTCCAAAGGCTTTCCCCAGGCCCTTTTTTTCCAATTTTTCCCTTGGTAAGGGTGCGGGTTGTTGTTTTGTTTTTTTTTACTTCGTATCTCTCTCTTG
>JALAJA010001192.1:0-21842 GCA_023376005.1 Doryteuthis pealeii
AAGAAAGAAATAACGAACAATAATAAATGATAAAAATAACAACTTTAAAACAAGAATATATTTAAAAAATAAAGATAATAAACAAATATATTAGAATTTTATTTTTTTATTAATCTATTTATAAAATTAGATAGAAACTTTTTAACTTTTTTAGATACCGGGGCAACGCTGGGTATCTCTGCTATTACTATATAAATTTACCACAACTTGTAAATTCTCTCAATGTACATTCCTAATATAATTAGGTTATTAATCATTGTACATTAATGACTTTATCAATTAATCATTACAGTTAATAACACATTTCTTATAAACACGAAATTCACCATTCCTTGTCTTAATCAATTCAAAGAAAACTAGCCGATTATATCGCTTGTTGTAGCATAGTCTAGGCACACACTTGTGAGAATTAATAATACGTCGCTTTGGCACTGAAGAGGTATTAAGTGGATTGTACTTTTCCATCGTAGTAAATAAGTTTTGTGGTATTTTCTAACATGGAAGATTTGTAATATGCGCTTGTTTCGGGAACACATGGTTTATCTTGAAGAAAATAAGTAAAAAGTAAACCTAAGTCGATATCAGCAATCAGCGAGGGAGTCTTCCCCTTTTCACAAGCGATAGACAAGGAGATTGTTTTTTTGCATCCGAGGTGGAGCACCACACCTACCATCAGTTCCTTACTTTAACCGCACAGATCCTGTGCTACTCATACGCTGAGATGGCGAGGCCGGTATCGAACTAGGAGCCTTATGGTTTCTAGCCGAACGCTCTACGACCTGAGCTAAACCCAGCCTCGGTAAATCAAGTTCAGATCTGAAAGTGACTATTTCTATTTCATTTTCGACTAATTGCAACGAGAAGGCATGAATTCATATATTCTAGTACCAGTTATAGATAAATAATGGGCAGAATTGTAGTTGAGCTTAATAGCCTTGGTGTTATATAACAAAGCATCATTTTTAGCTAGGTAGTGTAAAGTAATATAAAATAACGGTAAACAATGGAAAATCTCCTGAGAGTTTGATATGTGTCTGACTTATGTTCCGTACGTACCGGGCTCTTAAATTAGCTTAGCGTGTGACATGATTAGACAGGACTGAGATGTAGAATTAAGGTTAGTGGGGTTGAGCCCAAGCTGCTCCTCTGGGCAGATGTGCATTCCATCTCTGCTTCTCCCCATCCGCGTGCGCAAAAATGTCTGGGCATCGTGTTAGTAAAGTGTACACAACAAAAAGGCCACGTGTTGTCTCCATGAGAAAGATCAACAAAATGGTACCTGCAGAGAGACGTCCCAAAAGGAAAACCCGATCCGAAGAACAGACACCTGCTGAAAGATAAGCAGTAATCCAATAGAAACAGACATGAACAGAATCTAAGAGCTTAGCTCAGTTGGTAGAGCATCTGGCTCAGAACCACAAGATTCTGGGTTCAATACCAGACCTCGGCAACTCAACGTATGAGTAGCAGGCTTGGATCTGTGCCAGTAAAGTGTAGGAAGCTGATGGTAGGTGTGGCCACTTCACCTCAGATGCAGAAAACAATCTCCCTTTTCTAGTGCAGCAAAAAGGGGATAGACTCCCTCGCTGTCTAATTTTTACTTTACTTATACAACATGGTATGACAACTGATCTTGCAGAAAATTTTTTATTTTTATTTAACGGCATATCAACCTTTCTGGGACATATAAGTCTAATCAAGTTAATTTTGATTAAAAAAATGACTTAAAGTGCCTACGGTTGCATAAGTAGTCACTCAATCAAGTATTGGAACAGGGTTCATCGCTACTTATTTTGGTGATCTAGGCGGGAACTGCTGCTTTTCATTAGCATATCAACCCATTCTGGGTCATATAATGCCGAAGTCATTTTGGTAAAAAGGACCCAGGTTGCTTATAGTAGTGCTGTTTGCTTAGTCACCCAATTAATTATCAACCAGGCTGATCGCTGCTTAATTTCGATAATCTAGGCGAGAACTTGACTTTCAGCGCGACTGGACCGCAATAGAAAGAAGAAAAAACAGATTTTATAAGCATTGATTCTTCAAACAGTTTCTACAGGAAAAGTTGTCGAGGGGAAATATAATTTGGTGACCTGCCATTTTTCACTTCCATTTTTTTCTTGGACAATTATCCGCTACCGGCCTGCTAAACTTGACTCTATGAATTTGATTTTCAATCTTTATTCGTATACTCAAGGATCAAACGTAATAAATAATTTGTCAATTTACTCGCTTTCGATTTTAATTAAGAATGAATTTCCTAAATTTACTGTCATTAATTTAAACTCTTATACAAGTAAATGCAAATTTTAATTTGTACTAATGACAGCATATTGGTAAATTGGTAAGACGAAAGGTAAAATAAACTAGGTGATTGCACACAACCAAAGGCAAAAGACTACAGGAAAATTCAACGGTACTTAAATTGAAAATTCTGTATACAAACTAATTGATAATAATCTAATTAAATTATGCATATATATAATATTATATATATATATATTATATATATATATATATATATATAATATATATGTGTGTGTGTGTTGTGTCGTGTGTGTGTGTGTGTGTGTAATTTACTAAAATAGCTTTGTCTAATGTAAGATTACAAACTCACTATAGAGTAGAAGTAATGTTAAGGGGTCGGGTTAGATCAGTCGGTAGAGCGTTCGGCTAGAAACCACAAGGTTCCTAGTTCCGATACCGGTCCTCGCAACTCAGCGTATGAATAGCACAGGGATCTGTGCGGTAAAAGGAGATGATGTTAGGTGTGGTGGCTGCCACCTCATACGCTAAAGATAATCTCCTTGGTCTAGCACAAGTGAATAGGGGATATTTCCTTTGCTGATGGCTGATACCGACTTTAGCCGCCCCGGTACGACTTTACTTTATATGTTAACCAAACCCTCCAAAAGATCAGGACGTGAACCAAGGTCAATTTTAAGCGGAGTTTAAAGGTTTGAATTTTCCTTCTCCTAGACCGCTTGCCATAGAAGGTTAAGATACAGTCTGCCCTAATTTTTTACCGGGGATATAGAGATAAAGAAGATCATGTTACGCCAATCTATCAATAAAAAGTCCTGCCTGTCTAGAAAATCAGCGTTCTAAAACCTAAATTTTAAACTGGTCTGTCAAACCAATTTCAGATATCGATGGCAAATACGAATTTCCCTTTCTTTCAAGATATATATTTACCCAACCCTCCGCACGAAAAGGATGTGACACAAGGTGAATTTTTAAGCGGAGTTTAATTGCTTTGAATTCAGAGTTGAAATCGCAACCCGAGATCAAAATCTGGACGAGATTGTTGCGTTTCGAGCCACGTTAATGGCCTCGAGGGAAGGCATGAATCATCTGTTCTCCGACAGTATGGATAAATGGTTGGTAATATGTTCTTTAGTTTCAATAATATTATATATATATATATATATTATATATATATATATATATAAACAAAGCCTACCAACTTCTATTAATTATTAATCAACACAATAAAAATAACTTGTAAATTGCCAGTATGTTCTTTTAAAATGAATTAACAGAATCAGTATTATGACAAAATAATTTAGTATTGCTTGTAATAAATCGATTTCATTACAAAGCAGTAAAAAAGTATATAATTGTATATAATACCTGATATATTACACTATGGAACACACATTCTTTTCCTTGATAGTATATGTTATTCTTTAAATGCTTTACGTTGTAAAAGTATAGAAAATGGCCATTATCCCTTTCAAATTTTGCTTTCCGCTCTGGATAACACTTGGTAACACAATTTGTTTCTTGGATAGTAGGCTTATTTCTTAATTGTTTATGTTGTATAGTATGGAAAATGGGCATTATTCTCTTCATCGTTGCCTTTATGACCTGGATGATGAATTTGGAAATTAAGTATTTTCTAAATACAAGAAGGCAATTTTTCACATTTTAAATTTAAGATCTAGATAAATCAAAATTAAGATGTAAATGGATTTTTAAATAATTTATAGAAAATGAACCGAAAAGCTTAGAAGTGAGTAGGTTTACGTGATTTATAACTGTAATGTAAAGCCTCAATATAATCTCCCATCAAGTTCTTTTTATCATGTGCTCGTTAGTAGCACAATAGCTTAGTCTGAAGAGAAAAGTTTGTTTTATTGTAGAAGAACGACGATTGATTGAATATCGTTTCACCTTAAATGTGTGAACAATTCACAACGCAGTAATAACAAGAATATTTTATTGCCTGAGCAAAATTAACAGAATAAAATCATACATGACAATGAGATAAAAGAAAAAGTTGTATGAGTGAACTATATGAAAAGAGGTTTGTAGAGAAATGTTATGCTCTGATATTTATCTGGAAATAAAGGCAAATGTATATGTAATAGAGCGGTTTACCTAACGGCACAAATAACAGTTACCCGGTTCATAAGGGTTAAAAATAACCGATCGATTGATTGATTAGAGTTATTATAACGCCTATATGTTAGGGAATCGTGTGCAACGTACGTTTATATTTGTGTAGTTACTTCTTAAGAGATTTTTTTGGACCAATTATATGGTGTTCAAGGATTTTCGACCGAATACAATTAATTTCACACCCGTTGCAGAGTTTTAAGTTTCTCTTCTAATACTATAATTATATTGTTCTATGATTATTTCTATTTAAAAGCAGACATTTGTTTGCACACGGTTATATGCTTCAAGTAGCCAGCAGAATCCTTAGTAAAAATAATAACTTCAAGTAATTATTCTTATATTAAAAATAGTTCTTTGGCATCCAGTATTCGAATCGTCCCATCTATACGTAGAACATCTGTTTAAACCATCAGATGCAGTTTAATGTCATGCATAGAACCTCCATTGATGGGGGGGGGGGGGTCTCTCCTTCTGCAGGGGATACAGTCAAAATACTAATAATCCGACAGGCAGATTAAATTTCATCGAATCGCAGTTCTTAACGGTGACGAGGAGCAGTTTGCTTCAATAAAACCTTTTTTAATATATATATATATATATATATATATATATATATATTGTGTGTGTGTGTGTGTGTGTTGTGTGTGTGTGTGTGTGTGTGTATCATAAGATCAATTTCTTAAGCGGAGATTAACAGGTTTGAATTCAGAGCTTTCCTTCTCCTAGAATGTTTGTCATACCAAGTTCAAACATCCAGTCTACTACTTTTTACCATAACTGGAGGAAGAATAGTTGGATGCATACATTTCCTAAGAGTATTAGCACAATGTAAAATGCAAACAGCCTCGTCCAGGATTTGAACTCGCCGCATCCATTTCCTTCAACAATAACCATAATACTACGCTCCGAAAAAAATGAACATAAATAAATGTGATATGTTCATTTTATTCTCGTGTATTGTTTTTATTTTGTTTCTCATCAGTTTTATATTATTCACTTGAAGATTCTTTTGTAGATTCTTCCATTGTTTCGACTAAAATTCTCATCTATATATTGATCTCAACATATCAATCCGTTATATGACTCATAGATTCTAAGACGAAGTGTCATCAATAAATCATTCAGTCTCATCCTCATCTTTCCACCCCACCCATTTTCACACTAAATCTTTTCTCTGATCCTCTTAGTATTTTCTGAAATTCACTTTCTAACTTCAGCCAATAAAGAAAGACTATAGCAATCATATGGTTTCAAACCAACTAATCTTGATATAAAGGAGATTATGTGTCTGTCGTCTGTCTGTAACAGAAACTACGTAATAATTTCCCGTAGATATTCTCGTCACATTCTCCATGATTTTATTTTTTTCAAATTTAAGTTACTAAGAACAAATGTTTTATATAATTAATACTTATATGGTAGCAAAATACAATTACTACCTATAATACAATATATTGTAGTTTACAGTCTGAACGGGAAGGCTAAATTTGCATAACGATCTTTAAAAATAGATTTGATAGATATTTGCTTGGTACATTACTTTCTAATTGCTTGATTTTATTTGAAATGCATATATCAAAGATTCCGTCGATAAATCTAAAAAGAAGCCATTATAACGGTGATCTTATTATTTTGAGTTAATTACTAAATAGTTAAATTAGAAAATTTAGCAATGAAGGCGGGAAGTGATAGAAATAGCTGCGTATAAACTAGTCTATTCTTTGTTATACCTGTTTTTTTCAAATAAGTTTAAATGTATTGATTAATAATAATAATAATAATAATAATAATAATAATAATAATAATAATAATAATAATAAGAAGAAGAAAGAGAAGAAGAAGAAGAAGAAAAAAACACTTATATAGTGGAGATTATTTGAATAAATTATGTAACCAAAACTACGTCACCACCAAGGTACAATTCTCTCATTTATTTACGTCATATTCTCATGGTTTATTATATCCTTATTTATATAATTCAGATCTCATTTATATAATGTCTCATTAGGTTCTAGTTGACATAGATTTGCGTCAAAACAGCCCACGCTATAAATGTGTTTAAAATTCGGCATGTCTGTTATATATCATTAAGAAATCAGGTGCACATAGTATATGGTGTGAATAATTTGCATTCCGTTTTTAACATAACCGTGTTAAACAACAACTACTATTGATTTCAAAAATCATTTTTTCATTCTCAACATATCAACAATCCTTTGTATAATTTTATATTGAAATCAATTAGAATAAAGTAAAAATAAGTGTATTTTTTGTGTTCTTATTTAATTTCAGTAGTCTTTCTAATTCAATATAATATCTACTCATATCAAAAATTAAATACCAGAGGGCACATAATTTTTGCTAATAATAATATAATAATAATAATAATAATAATAATAATATAATAAAATAATATAGTAGGCAAAGAGATAAGAATGACCATATTTATTTGATATAATAGTTGCTTAAATAAGGCCAAAAAACATTAGTATTATCCATAAATATATCTTTAAAAATGATTTAACATTCAATACTTTTTCTTTCTAGTTACGTTTTCATTGTTCCTATATTTGTGTTCTTAGTCTATTTGTTTACTTTCTTAATGTTTCCGAGTTTCTATTCAGACTCCGACCGCCTTTAATGGTCAGAAAAAATTACCAATTGACCTCTGCGTTCTGATACAAAGGAAAATGACTTTTCTTAATGTTGTCAGCTTTACTTTTATTATTAGGGATCGAAATACTTAACCTTTTCAGAATCAAGAAACCGGAAGGAGTAGTTGGCAGATGACATCTAAAATAGTCACAACTGAGTTTGTTTACCAAGCTTTATTGTTCAAGCACAAAACATGAGGTCACTATTTCTAACCTGAACAATGGATATTTACTAGCAACACCCGTGGAATTTCCTGGAAAGGGGTAAAAAAAAGAAAAGAAAAACAAGAAAAAATCTTCCATAATTTACAATTTTCAATATTACAAATAAAATAACAATGTAAATAAACAAGTAACTTTTTTTTCAATTCATTTTAATTTATGTCGGGAATTTAAGTGATGTAAGACACTTTTGGAATGTTTCATTTTTAAAATTTGGTGAAATAAGATGGGATATATAAGAAATCGAGATCAAGCGATTCAGATAATCTGAATTCACATTTTTTTTATTTTGCATCTGGGATGATTTGGACGGTCACATTTTAAATCAAAGGGTGTTGCAGGATGATAACGGACAGAAGATTTAGGAAGAAGCGTATCAAGTATATAAATAGAATGAACATGAAAAGGGTTTAACAGCATCTCAGCCTTTGTCGGTTAATTAATGCCAATCTATTTTTTTTAAATATATATTTTATTTAACTTTAGGTGCATTGATAAATTGATGTAAATAGTTTTTCATTATTTCATGTGTATTAATAGATATTAATGGTTAACCACAACCACCGTCTTCTATCACCGATATTATAAAAAAGAGTTGGTGTTTTCCATAAGAGCAATTTGAAAATATTGTCGGAACAATTCATTTTTTGCTAGGGCTTGACATGACCAGTCAATTGATCATATGGGGTTTTCTTTTCCGATTGCATATCTAGCTCAAATAAGGGCTGATGTGGAGTGTTCACTTACTATCCGGGTCACTGACCCTTAGCTACAATAATCCGTCCTCAGGCTTTGCGAGTCGCCATACACGACCAACATATGTTCCATTGAAGAAGAAGAATGAATATATAAGAAAATGAAACAGGAGTAGTGCTGGGAATCCAACCATCGAATGGTCATTCTGGTATCTGATTAACCGACCTACCCCCAGTTGTATATTTAGTCGCTAAGATTTGCTTAGATGTAGAACAGTTATTGTGTATTCAGTGAGAATTTTACTACTTACTGGGCCGGTTTTAGCTTCAATCGGTAGAGCATTCACCTATGAGTCGCAAGGTTCCGGGTTCGATATCAGTCCTTACCACTCAGGACATGAGTAGCACAGCTTGGGTAATCTGATCTCTGCAAAAAGCATCTGGATCTGACGTTGGGTGTGGCGCCCCGCCCCAGAAAAACAATCTTCCTGATCTAGTGCTGCTAAAGGGGATAGAATCCCTCGCTGTTCGGCTGATAACAGCAATGGACAATTCGCTGGATATTAGTAGTAAGTAAGTAATGTAGCTTTGTTAACCATTACAACTCGTAATTTATACAGTCCTAGAATGTACATCAGAAATCTATTGTTTTATATTGGTATTTTTTCTATTTGATTTTTTATAATGAAAAAAATTTATAAAAAGATTTACTTTTTTTAGAATGGGGAATTTTCTGTGGGCGGTCATCTCATTATTTTGCATTCTCATTTGTAATCTTATTTTTTATTTGTTTTCGTTTTTAGTGTGTTTTTGGTCCGTCTTTTGTTCGACCATTTCTCTTCTCTTTAGCTTTTCCACTTTGTCATATATTTAAAAAAATACTCTGCTTTTTTCCTCATTTCATTCTTCTTCATTTCGTAGTTTTCCCTTCGTTTGCATTAATCAAGCTAGTTTAATAATTTATTAAAAGATTTTTCCTTCATCCGTTATCCACTTTCAAATTTGTATCTTTACTCTCCTTACTCTCCCTATTTTTCATCGACTCCTTGCTCTCTTTTATTTTCCATCGTCTCTTGCATTCTTTCGTTTCTATTTCATTTTATTCTTGCCACTACTGCTGTTAATTTCGTTCCAAAGTCCAAACTCAAATTACCCTTTTTCCTTCATTAGTGTTTCTTCAAACGCCTTCAGCAAAAAAAAACAATCTCCTATAATTTTGATAAGACATTTTATAAATATTTCCAACTTCAACAATGTTTTTATACTTTTTGGTTCGAAAGAATGTTACTGTTAACACACAAATGTTAATGCATTCATTATGTGCATATATTTACAATAGTGCAAATACCCTTGTAAAAAGTATTCACCGAACTATTCACCAGCTATGGATAAAAGAGTAGGAAAGATTGAGCTTTTTAATCCTGGTATGAGACTGGTCTATGAGAAAGAAACTTTGAATTAAAACATGTTAACAACCGATCTTGTGTCACATCTTTCTCAGGTTTGGTGGTTTATAAAAATAATTATAATACATACATATCCAGAGTTTGTTATAAATGTACATGGTTACATTTTAAGACGTGCTGGACTGTGAATATCTTAGGTAAATCGATTTCGAATTCGTCCTAGTATTTTGTACCTCTAATACCATCTGGAAAAGGTTATGAATCCACTTAGGGCGTTGCCTGAGTTAGTATAGTAGTAGTTGATCGCGTTAATTTCTGTTAGTCAGCATAGAGTTATTTTGGTGTGTCTCATAGATGAGCAGGAAGCTCTAAAGGCCTAATATTATGTGGTGTCGTAAGTTGAGATGTTTCATGCATCGTGTATCTAGATTGATTGGTATTATTGATTGGGTATCAAGTGTAGGGCGTAGGAGTTGAAAATGAGATATTATGATAGTGGTCATTTTGCGGTAGCAATCATTGTAGTTCAGTTTCTTCTTTGGAGTATGTGTGAGATGAGCGTGAGAGATGTTATGTATTTGATTAGGTAGCATTTTCTGACTATTGTCTCTCCTATCTTTATTTGTTATGTTGGTTACGAACGTTCGTAGAAGGTTTCCTGAGTTCGACAAGCATTGTATCCCGATCCGAGAAGGGTTTGCTGGATGTCCCGGACCCGAGAGGATACCTGAAGAAGGCCGAGGTATATCGGTCGAAACGTGGCTTACAAATAGACAATTGAAAATGGGGACAATGTTCGAGGATAATGCTAATTTCTAAGGTATGTAGTTATTATGACGTTTCTGTGGAGCGAGGAGCTTCATGCAGAGGTAAGGATTAAATGAGGCAAATATATTTAAGGAACGTTACAACTGTCTTTGAGGTTGTCAGGAAAATGTAATTAGGGAAATTAAAATTGGTATAACATAAAGGTTTATTGAAAGCGAGAATACGGTGTGAATCGTTAGTGTGCAACTTGTGACTGTCAGTTCTTGCCTTCAAACGAAGCAATTGTTTGATGAGCGCAAATATAGTAATGTAATTGTGGTGGAGAGAAGAGAGGGGTACATGCAATAATCTGTTTGGGTGATAGTAGCATATCTACTAAGTTTCTTCACGTAGAGCAGGTGATCAAGTGGCCTTTGGTGGTATGTCAGTTTTCTCCCCGCTCTGTTCGATCATCAGAATAATTGGTTCGTGGACTGATGGATGATATTGAGGTGCCAGGAATATCTTGTCCATCCGTGTTAGGGACGAAGCGTGGTCGTTACTGTCTATCTGCCTAGGGTGAAGTAGACATGCTCTATTATCGATATTAATCATTCTTTATTCGATAATATACCTCAACTACACACACCACACCACAACACACTACACACACACACACAACACACACACACACAGCACATATAATATAATATATACTATATAGATTATAGAGAGAAGAGAGAGAGAGATGACGCATATATATTATAAGATAATGCAGAGATGTATACATGTGTGTGTGAGCAAGGTAGACAAACATGGGATGTGAGACGATGCATGTTTATTGTAGGATAGTGATGTCGACGTATAATTTCGGTGGTGTTTGTAAATCTGGTCTCTAGGACAGTAAGTGGAGATTTCTTGTGTGGATGTAGTAGTGATTCGTGTCTTGTCATGCTGTGGCGATCAGGAGGTGGGGTGAATGGGTGGTGAGTTGTCAGGTGTTTGTTCTGATGCCAGCTAGGAATGTGTAGGTTCTTGGGTTGTGGGAGGGTTTGTGTGCTTGTTGCGTTGTTTAGGGGTTAGCTATGAAGGGTTGAGTGTGTAGTGGATTGCGCGGAGCAGGTGTAGTGTTGAGAGTATGTGGGGTTGATGTGTGTAGGGTATGTTGTACGTTGGGTATCTTGCGGTTGAAAGTTGTTTGGTGTTGTTGGGTGGAAAGGGGTCGTCAGTGATCATATACGCTGGGTTTGGTGGAGGGATATGGTGGGATCATATAAAGTAAGGGAATGTGAGTGGTTTTATTATAAGTGTGTGGTTTATTGTTTATCTATTTACTTTTTAACTCGACTCCCACACAGATTTCATAATTCTACCTAACAACCAAACCAACAGTAACATTAGAAAAATTTAACAAACTAGGTATCTAAGACAGTCCTGTTAAGGTGGTGGTCATCGTGCGGCAAGCTATTCTCATCATACTAAATAGCATAGCTGTCGACAGGCGAGTAAATCAGAATCAGGAGTGTGACATGATGTTCCATGGTGACATGACTGTGTACAAAGAAGTATAATAGTTGGGAAGATCCTGTAGTAAATACGTTGTAAATAAATCTGCATTTACGGCGATGAGCGCTAATCATTATAAGTGTATTGTGACAGTCAACACGTTGTATGTCTGAACATCAATATTAACAACGAATTTACAAGTCTTGTTCTAATTGTCATCACGCATCATAATTGCATACTACGCGACAGAAGATTAAGAGGATCATTCGAGGCCAGGCGACATAGTATGAGTCGAATTGTGATTGTATGGTGATTCGGATCTCTCTTTATATGTCTCACAGCTAAAGGCAAAGCCGTCCTCAACAGCTATATGACAAAAGGACAACCCGATACTTGCAGAAAAGGTAAATGGTAATGCAATATTATAGAGTGACTCAGATTTGATGATGTATTAAAACTCTACCATTGTCTTCTGGATTTGTATATTGACCAGCGATAGTCTAATGATCGAACTCAGGCGTTTTGACGCGTTCGATGCTGGACTGATGCACTTGTTGCATGCGCCGAAAACCTCGCGATTGCGAGTTCTCTATTATTGACTTCTGAGCTGAGGTGTAGTATCGTAGAAAAATAGTCTAAGTGGTTCTCCCAGTGTTTGAGTCTTATAACGCATTGTCTGTTGCAGTTCATGACAATGACGTATGATAGTGCTACGTTCCGCCGTCGCGTACATTTGTGTGTAGTGTGTTTTTGGTGTGGGTGTCTGGAATAAAGACTCCAGTACTTATTGGTGTTTGGCGGTAAGGCCTGGCCAACAGGTCCTAGTGGGTCGATCGAGCAACTAGTCATCCTTCCTGCCCCATTCATTACGGTGGGTCGTTGGCTGCCAGGTATGTAGATCGACATCCTTTGTGCAAGAACTTCAATCCACTGACCTGAGAAGGTCTAAAGCGAAACGTTATAACCGTCGACATCACTGACGATACAAAGAGTTCGATCTCATACTGCCAGGTGCCAAGAGGGTGAATTGAATGGTGAGGGGTGGGTCAGGTTGCTGGATTGGCCACATGAGTTTATGGTGGGTGTAGTGGTGGTAGTCTTGTTTTGTGTGGGGGGGAGCTGTGAGGTCTGTTATTTGGGTCACAGAATGATTTTATTGATAATGGAGTTGACCTTTTCTAGTATACCTAGTCAGGTATATGGTGCAATGGGGTGTTTTGGCGTGGAAAGTGGTCGTCCGTGGTCATATACGGCTGGGTTTTTGATTGTTTTATGGGATATTCGGTGGGGTTTCATTATAAATGGTAGGAATGGTAGGTGTTGGTGGTTTTGTAGTTGATGATGTGTGAGTGTGGGTGTGTTGTTATTTGTTATTTGTTTATCTTTTGTGCGTAATTTGTGTGTGTGTGTGGTAGTCGGGTTGTCCTTTGGTCTATTAGCTGGGTGATTGACGGGCTTGGCTGTGGGTTGGTGATGAGACTTGTGTGGTTAAAGAAGTCCGGGATCGTATGTGTACGATGTTTGGTGTGCGTGACTGTTGATGGTCGCTGGCCTGCGATGTTGGGCTTATGCTTTGTGTGATGTAGTGCAATTATTGGATGGCTGTTGTTGAGGATTGAAGTTGTATTGGTTTAGAGTGGATTGGTGTGGTGAGATAGAGGCGTTTGGTGGTGTGTGTGCTTGTCACCAATTTAATGTTGCGCCTCTCACCTCGCTCCGCTAGATGGTGTTTGGGTCTTTTATGGTTTTCTTAGGAGTTTCCAGGGTGGTGGGTTCTTGGTTGTTATAAAATTCAGTGTTTGTTGTTTGGGGTGTTGTATTACTTTTTTGTGAGTAAGTGTGATGTTAACCTATTAGTAGATTTTTGTGACAGTCTTGTACAGGAATCATGTACAGCTCCTTGCTGTTCTGATTGTTACTGGTTGCTGTCGACAGCGTTTTGTGTTTGGTATGTTGTGAAGAGTTTTGGTGATGCTAAAGTGACGTGTCCGTGGATACCTAGTTGTTGTTGTATAAGTTTGCTAGATTTGTGTCGTTGTGGTTGGTTTGTAGCTAGAGATTAATGGATCTGTGGGGAGCGGAGTAAAAAAGTAATTATAAACAAATACCCCAACCACAGTGTGCACTTTATAATGTAATGAAAGCCATCGTAGCCATTTCCCGGGTAACCTTTTATAGTGGATCGCCAAGCCAGTATATGCGTCCGCCGAAACGGCGTATGCGTGAAGATGAGCACTGACGACCCTTGTCCACGCAAAAGAAAAGAGTTTCACCGCATGACTAGTACTAGGTATACGCTACAAAACATACCTCCCAACTATCTAGCAGAATTGCTGTGGATAATAACATAGACCTTACTAGCTTGAACCCCTAAAAAGATAAGAAAACTCCACAACCAAGCTAACATTCTAGTGGCACAGCAACGACACCCTCACCATTCCTACCTCCTGATCGCCAGTATGAAACGACATCATATTCACAAGAATTCATCTTACTGTCCTGAGGAAGGTTTAAAAAACCGAAACATTATACGTCGACATCACTCTCTACAATAAACATGCATCTTGTACAACATCCCATGTTTGTCTACTTTCTCACACACACATGTATAATCTCTGCTATGTAATATATATATATGCGTCTATCTTCTCTCTCTCTCTCTTATATAATTATATATATATATAAATATATATGTGTGTGTGGCTGCATGTGTGTGTGTGTGTGTGTTATGTGTGTGTTGTGTGTGTGTTGTGTGTAGTGAGTATACTTATGAAAAAGAATGATTAATATCGATAAAGAGCATGTCTACTTACGTGAGGATAGCGTAGATTCACAGGTCTAGGTGACAGTTTCTGCTATATCATCATCAGTCCCACGACCAATTATTCTGACGATCGACACGGAAACTGACATCACCAAAGCATTGATACGTGTCTACGGTGAAGATAATTAGTAGATATGCTCTACTCACGCGTATTCGAGTACCCGTTATTTTGAATCAACAAATTACATTATATTTGCGATCATGGAACCAATGGGTGTCTTCGTTTGAGGCAAGAAACTGACTATGTGCACAAAGTGCCGTTGACACGTTTTCTACGCTTTTCATAATGGTTATGGGTATATTTATTCCTATATATTTTTGCTATAATGATGGCGTTCCTAATGGTAGGATTTTTGACGAACTCTCGAGTTGCTACCGTTCTTTGAGGTATAGCTTGTTGCTCTCTTTTATTAACTCGTTATCTGAGTGAAGGGCTTGTTAAGAGTGAAACGTCATAATACTTTGGGCTGGAGGTGAGAAAGATACATTTTGATTGTTATTTGTAGGACGGTTTGGGCGGATATCCAGCTCGCGGCGCGTTCTCATGTATTTGTCGTCGGACTCTCGGAACCTTCTCGACTCGGGAATTCGTGTTCGAACTGCGGGAAGGTCGAGAACGTGTTGTACAAATACATGAAGATGGGGACAAATAGTCGTAATGCTAATAATACTACTTCAAGGGCCTCATTCAGAACTTCAGAGATAGAGCACTACATGTGCACTATGCAAATTGCTTATTTCTCTTGGTTTTTCTGTTGATTATTGTAACCATATATTATCATAGATAAGTGTGGAATTTTCCATTACGACTAAAATATCTCTGTTTTTGTTTCTTTGTCTTCTCTGATAGCTGCCGACAGCTATCCTGTGTATAAAGTATTGGTAATATTTAATCCTATACTGAGGAGATTAGTGTTGATTCATACCTTTCCAGAGGTGGATGGAGCTAAGG
Source organism: Doryteuthis pealeii (assembly GCA_023376005.1). Taxonomy (NCBI): domain Eukaryota; kingdom Metazoa; phylum Mollusca; class Cephalopoda; order Myopsida; family Loliginidae; genus Doryteuthis; species Doryteuthis pealeii. The sequence goes on from JALAJA010001192.1 coordinate 15,411, forward strand.
GTGAACATTAAAGCGGACGGAATTTCGAAATCGTTTGACTGATATCAAAGTCCACACGTCTAAGAATGTGTGACCGATGACATGTTTATACAAACTTCTGAATATGTATTATAAGAAACACCAACCTGAGAGGGAGTGAGCACAAATCGGTTGTTTACATGTTTAATTCTTGTCTGTTCTCATAGAGCCAGTCTCTTCTATACATGGATTAAAAAGCTCATCTTCCTCCTTTATCCATAGCCTGGTGATCGGTCGGTGATACTTTTTAGCAGGGTATTTGCACTATGTAAATTATGCACATAATGAATGCATTACAATTTGTGTGTTAACAGTACATTCTTTCGAACCAAGTAGGATTTAAAACATTGTTCTGAAGTGGGAAGTAGTTTAGATAAATGTTTATCAAATTAAGGGAGATTGGTTTTTTTGCGAAGGCGGTTTGAAGAAACACAATGAATAGGAAAAAGGGGTAATTTTTGGAGTTGACTTTGACGGAAATTAACACAGAGTGGCAAGAATAAAATGAAATAGAAAACGGAAAGTGCAGAGACTGATGGAAAAGTAAAGATGAGCAAGGAGTCGATGAAAAAGTAGGGAGGTAAGGAGAGTAAAGATTACAACAATTTGAAAGTGGATAAACGTGAAGAAAATTTCTTTTAATAGAGTTGATATGAATGCTGTTAGGTCTTGATTAATGCACGAGGAACAACAATACGAAATGAAGAAGCATGATAATTGAGGAAAAAGAAAGCGAGGAGTATTTTTTTATAGAATTGATGATCAAAGATGGAAATGCGTTAGTAAAGAGTGAAGATGAGCGAATATGTGTCGAACAAAGGACGGGACGAAAAACGACACTATAACGAAAGTCGAAGTGGTAAGATAATATAGATTATGGCGTGTGAATGAGTAGATGCAAAATATGAGATGACGGCCCTACAGATCAGAGATTCTCATGGGTCTAGAATTGAAATGTATTGCAATATCTTTGTGTAATTGATGTAATTTTGGTTATTCGATGTGAGTTTGAGAATTCGTATAGGATTTGGTAAAATATCGTCATATAAACGAGTAGAGTGTTCTGTGTATGTTACGATGTTGTTCTGGACTTGGGTAGAGAGAGGTTACGAAGTTGTTGGAGATGGTGTTGAAGGGCAGTGTCGGTGAGCGATACTTTTGACTTGATCTATCCTAAGTATCGTCAGGGTGCGATGTTCGTATTGGGTGGTGTATCGAGCCGGTATGATCTTAGGTGGAGTGGATTCTATCCGCTGTTAGGAAGCACTAGGTATCAGGATGAGTTGTGGTGTTGTGCTGTGGTCGGGCGGCGCTGACTGAGCCGCGAACGTTGGCCGGATTCCAGATTGCTATGTTGTCTGATGAGGGATTGTGCATGGATTATCGGCAGCGTGTGTGCGTGGACGTCGATTGGTCGCTGAGTGGTAAGGTGAGCTGATTAGTCGGAAGTCCCGAATTCCGTTGGCGACGTCATAGGTTGTTAATGCTCTAGTCGGAGCGTTCGTGATGGCTATGATCCGCGCGCAGTAAGTAGTAAGATCTCACTGATACACATACTGTTCTTACGATCTGCAAATGTCTTACGATCATATAATTATGTAATGTGGGTTAGGTCGGTTAGATCGTAGGTAGTATCCAGGGAAGACATTGATGTGTTGGTGGATGTGTGCCGCAGGCACTAGGCCTGGGTGCTTTCTTATTATTTATGTGGGGTGGGGTCGATTCTGTGTTCTTTCGTTTTGGCGAGATGGTAGCCATATGTGTCGTGGTATGGCGGACTTCGCATAGAGCCTGTAGGACAGGAATTATGTACTAGGTCGCTCTGAGTTGACGCCGGAGGTGAGAGATGGTGTGTTGTGTGTGTGGTTTTGTGGGGTGTGGTTTGGGGTGGTGATAGTGTACGTGCCAGCATTCACCTTATTTGAGCTGATATGCAACGGAAAAGCCCATATGATCAATTGACTGGTTCGATGCATACCGCTAGCTAAATGTAAGTGTGATGTGTCTTGCCGAGGCGATGTAGGTTTTCAAATGATTGCTTCTATGAAATCCAACCTTTGGTTTATGTTAGTATCGGGTGTAGGTAGATAGGATGCGGGTTTGGGTGTGGGTAACCTGTTAATATCTATTATACACATGGAGATATATATGAAAACTATTACAGTCATGTTATCAATGCACCTAAAGTTAAATAATTATATATATTCGGTTAGAGCAGAAATAGTGGCATTTGAGATTAACCGCACTAGAGCTGAGGTATGCTGTTGAAACCCTTTTCATGTTCAGTTCTGGTGTAATTATATTGAGTAAGTCTGCGGTGTCCTAAAGGTCGGTTTCGTGTCTCGTGTAGTCATCTGTCAGGTGTGGTTATGCACGTGTTGGTTGTATTAATAAATGTGGTGAGCCGCCGAAATCATCAAGATGCTCAAAGATAGAATAAGGATGGTGAGTCAGATTAGTTGTAGCGTCTTTGATCTCAGTATTGCTTATATGATTTATTGTTATTTAGCCAAGATTTTAAAAATGACAACTCTCACTTCCCAAAGTGGTCTTACAGGTCACTAAATTCTCGAAGTAAAAGTGTAAATGAGATTGAATAGAAAGTTATTGTTTGAGTTGACATGGTTGTTATTTTATTTGTGAATGGATGAATATGTGGTAATTTAAGGTAATTTTTTTCTTTGTGTTTTCTTTCTTGTTGTTTACCGCCCTTTCCAGGGATAAGTTCTCATTCGGTGTTTGCTTATATTAGTTATCAGTTGCGGTTAGGAAGTATGATGCGGTCAGTGTTTTGTGCTTGACATAAGCTGGTAAATCTAAATCTAGGTTTGTGTGACGGATTTGTAGAGATTGTGGTCATCTGCAATTTACTCGTTCCGTTTCCTGATTCTGTAAAGGGTGTGATTGGTGGTATTGTGCGGGATTCCGTTAGATATAAGTAAGCTGAGAGACATTCGGGAGATAGTTCATTGTTCTCTTGTTATTCGACTGCAGAGGTCATATTGGTGAATGGGTTGTTTGTTGTTCTTGACCATTAAGGCGGTCGGAGGTTCCTGAATGAAACCGGGAAACATTAAGAGTAACCAAATAGACTGACACAAATATTTAGGACATGAAACGTAACTAGAAGAGACAGTATGAATGTTAAGATCACATTTAAAGATATATTATGGATAATTACTATGTGTTTTGGCCTATTAAGCAACTATTTTAATCAAATAAATATGGTCCATTCTTATCTCTTTGCCTACTAGATATTATATTATTATGATTATTGATAGTCATTGATTGTTATTAGTATGTTAGTGTGATGTAAGTTTGAGTGCTAGATTAATGATGTGTGGCCCTCGTGTAGTGGTGTTAATTTGTTTGGGGTAGGTGGTAGATATAGATTGATAGTGAGAAGATCTACTGAATATGAAATAAGAACGACAGCAAGTGATGCACTTGATGTTTTAGTCTGTGTGATTTTCTATATTTGGATTGCAGATATAAAATATACAAAGGATTGTTTTGATATTGGGTTTGGAGTGATCATGAGTTTTGGAAGATGAATTTAGTTATGTTGTGTTTAACAGAAGGTGTAGTTGTAGAACTGAATGGCAATGAGTGCAACGATATAGCGATGTGCATCTGTAATGTTTCTGTGAGTATAGTTATCAGACATTGCCGGATGGCTTTTGAATACACATTATAGCTGTGGTCTGTTTGACGCAAATCTATGTCAACTAGAACCTAATAGAGACATATTAATAAATGAGATGCTGATTAATATTAAATAAGGATTATTTAACTAACCATTGAGAATATGACGTAAATAAATGAGAGAATTGTGACCTTGGTGGTGACGTAGTTTTGGTTAGCATAATTATCAAATAATCTCCACTATAATAAGTTGTTTTCTTCTTCTCTTCTTCTTCTCTCTCTTCTTATTATTATATTATTAATGTATTATTTATTATATTATTATTAATTATTTTATTATATCAATACATTTAAACTTATTTGAAAACAGGGTATATCAAAGAATAGACTAGTTATACCTAGCTATTTCTATCACTTCCGCTTTCATTGTCTAAATTTTCTTAATTTAACTATTTAAGATAAATTTAACTGCAAATAATAAGATCACCGTTATTTTCTTTTTGTTTAATTGCTTTCTTTTAATTTAGACTGGAATCTTGATCATTGCATGTCAATAAATCAAGCAATTAAAGAAAGTAATAGTACCAAGCATATCTATTCAAATATCTTTTTAAAGATCGTTATGCAAATTAGCCTTCCCGTTCAACTGTAAACTACAATATAGTGTATTTACCTGGTAGAATTTGTATTTGCTACATCATAAGGTATTAATTATATAAACATTGTTCTTAGTACTTAAATTTGAATAAAAATAAACATCATGGAGAATTGAACGAGATATCTTAACGGAGATTATATCGTAGTTGCGTGTTGAAGAGCAGGACAGGCAGGACGAGTCATAAGTCTCCTTTATTCAAGGATTAGTTGGTGTGACACCATATATTGCTATAGGTCTTTGTCTGTTATTGGCTGAGTTAGACCAGTGGAATTCAGAAAATACTTAAGAGGATCAGAGAAAAGATTTAGGTGAAATGGTGGTGGGAAGATGAGGATGAGGACTGGAATGATTTGATATGACACTTGTCTTTAGAATTCGTATGAGTCATATAACGGATTGATTGTTTGAGATCAATATAAGAAGATTTAGTGCGAACAATGAAGAACTACAAAGAATTCAGGAATAATTAACTGATGGAGAAACAAAATAAGAAATACACTAGAATAGAATGAACATATCACATTTATTTTTTTCATTGTTGTTCGGGAGCGTAGGTAGTTATGGTTATTGTTGAAGAAAATGGATCGGCGAGTGTCAATCGTGGACGAGGCTGTTTGCATTTTTCATTGGTGCTAATCCTAGGATAAATGTAAGTGCATCCAAATATTCTTCTCAGTTATGGTAAAGTAGGGTGACTGGATGTGTTGAACTTGGTATGACAAACATTCTAGGGAGAAGGAAAGCTCTGAATTCAAACTGTTAATTCTCCGCTTAAGAATTGGATCTAGATACAGAGCACGCGACACACGACACACACACACACACACACACACACACACATATATATATTATATATTAGTATATAATATTTATATATGTAAAAAGGTTTATTGAAGCAAAACTGCTCCTCGTCAGCCGTAAGAACTGCGATTACGATGAAATTGTAATCTGCCCTGTGGATTATTAGTATTTGACTGTATCCCTGCAGAAAAGGAGAGACCCCCGCCATAAGCAATGGAGGTCTTGCAATGAGCATAAACTGCAGGTCTGAGTTTAAACAGATTTCTACGTATGTAGATGGACGATGTCGAATACTGGATGCCAAAGAACTATTTTTTAATATTTAAGAATAATTACTGATGATGTTATTATGATTTACTAAGGATTCTGGCGGCTACTTTGAAGCCATATAACCGTGTGCAACAAATGGTCTGTTTTAATAGAAATAACAGTTTAGAACAATATAATTATTGTTTGAGGAATACTTAAAACTCTGCAACGGTGTGAATGGAATTGTATTCGCGAAATCCTTGACAGCCATAATAATTGGTCCAAAAAATCTCTAAGTAAGTACCTACACAAATATAAACGTACGTTGCACACGATCCCTAACATATAGGCGGTATAAAAGCTTAATCAATCATCGATCGGTTAATTTTAACCCTTATGAACCGGGTAACTGTATTTGTGCCGTAGGTTAACGCCATATACGATTTACATTCCTTTATTTCCAGATAAATATCAGAGGCATAACATTTCTCGTACGAAAACCCTTTCATATAGTTCACTCATACAACTTTTCTTTTATCTCATTGTCAGTGGTGATGCATTTTTTCTGTTAATTTTGCTCAGCAATAAAATATTCTGTGTTATTACTGCGTTTGTGATTGTTCACACATTAAGGTGAAACGACTGATTTCAATCAGTCGTCGTTCTTCTACAATAACATAACTTTTCTCTTCAAGACTAAGCTATTGTGCGTACTAACGCACATGATAAAGAACTTGATGGAGGATTATATTGAGGGTTTACATTAAGTTATAAAATCATCGTAAACGCTACTCACTTCTAAGCTTCGGTTCAATTTTTCTATAATTTATTAAAAATCCATTCATCTTAATTTTGATTATTAGATCTTAAATTTAAAATGTGAAAAATTGCCTCTTGGTATTGTAGAAAATGACTTTAATTTCAATTTAGATCATCCAGGTCATGAGAAGGCAACGATTGAAGAGAAGTAATGCCATGTTTCCATACTATTACACATGAAACGTTAAGTAAATAACGTCTACTATCAAGAAACAAATTGGTGGTTGACCAAGTGTTATCCA
>JALAJA010001193.1:2500-26767 GCA_023376005.1 Doryteuthis pealeii
ATTCGGCATAAAATAACCCAAGGGGTTGACATGCCGTTAAAACCCAAGCAACCAAACAACCTCAATTATATTGCTAGCAAAAAACAAAGCACCCTCCGGGCAATGTAAAAATTATTTTTTGAAAGATATTGTCAGAGGGGGTGGAGTTAAAAGTTCAATGTAAAAGAGTTTGTAAAAGAGTAAGTAAAATCAGCAAATTTATAAAAGAGTAAAAAAAGAAAGAAAAAAAAAAAGAAAAAATTAAATGAAATAAAAAAATTTGAAATGGGAATTTAGTTCTGATAACTTTCAAATATATATTAGATTAAAAATATATATACACATATATAATACCGGTAATGTATTTATTAAAACTTATTTGAATCAATAATGTGGGACCGTCTAAGGTTGCCATAATCAAATTTTTTAGTGTATTTATTCTATGTTATGACGGTTTTGGGTAATGTGACGTAAGCAGTGACGTAGTTTCGGCTACTGACAAATAGAGACCTAATCTCCACTATTAATAGATTGTAAGAATAATCTTTTTACAACATGTTTTCAGTTTGTATTATATGGGAAAGGATACAATTATTTCCAGATTGCAGCAAATCACCATTAGTTTTCAATAATAAAACTAATTCTATAATTATTACAGATTTTATAAAGGAAGTCTGAGTTGCCCCTCTGTTAGGGGGTGGGGTGGAAAATTGTCCCCTTATAAATCCGACCTTGCCTGTAAACAGTTTTATTTGGATTTGGATAATTTTCAATTTAATATTTCTCTTTGGTTATTGTCTACATCTTTATTTTCTGCGAAATGTGTACCAATTTAGTAGCCCAACGAGACTTAGGTAACAATTTTATAAGTCCAATAATAACGATATATCGACATGAATATTAATTTTTTTATTTGATGGTTGGTGGTGTTGTCAGAGTCGGTATATTGAAGAGCTTGAGGTGTTTAATATTTTAATTGATTTAAAAAAAAAATTGATTTCTACTTTTTTTTTCAAAAGCTTACTTCTTCATAAAATCAATAATGTTCTGTTTGCTAGTAATCTAGTCATTCAATATTCATCGATGGTTTTATTATTGAATCACTGACATTTGATTACCCCATTCTTTAGAGCAACTTAAAATCTAGCGCAAAATGGAATATTACACTTGTTACGTTTGTCTAATAAATCATTTCTAGTTACATAAGTGTCAAAAAAAAAAAAGAAAAGAAAAAGGAGCGTATGTAAAAAAAAATAAAAAAATAAAAAATAAATCGGTTCAGTGACATATGGTTGGTGGGTTGGATGTTTACGGCACATCAACCCTTAGGTTATTTTATGCCGAAGATATTTTGTTTGATACATTATTGTTTGATATTCAAATTTTTAAAAATGTAAAAAATGTACAAAAAATCTCGTTTTTTTGACCACACACCTTTGTGTATATATATACTATATATATATATTATATATAGTTTTCAAAACTATGTAATAACCTTAAGGCGTTGATGTGCCGTAACATCCAACCAAACCAACCACTATGTCACTGAACGATTTATTTTTTTATTTTTTTATTTTTTTACATACGCTCCTTTTTCTTTTCTTTTTTTTTTACACTTATGTAACTAGAAATGATTTATTAGACAAACGTAACAAGTGTAATATTCCATTTTGCGCTAGATTTTAAGTTGCTCTAAAGAATGGGGTAATCAAATGTCAGTGTTCAATAATAAAACCATCGATGAATATTGAATGACTAGATTACTAGCAAACAGAACATTATTGATTTATGAAGAAGTAAGCTTTTGAAAAAAAAAGTAGAAATCAATTTTTTTTTTTAAATCAATTAAAAAATATTAAACCACCTCAAAGCTCTTCAATATACCGACTCTGACAACACCACCAACCATCAAATAAAAAAAAATAATATTCATGTCGATATATCGTTATTATTGGACTTATAAATTGTTACCTAAGCTCGTTGGGCTACTAAATTGGTACACATTTCGCAGAAAAATAAAGATTGTAGACAATAACCAAAGAGAATATTAAATTGAAAATTATCCAAAATCCAAATAAAACTGTTTACAGGCAAGGTCGGATTTATAAAGGCGGACAATTTTCCACCCCACCCCTAACAGAGGGGCACTCAGACTTCCTTTATAAAATCTGTAAAATTATAGAATTAGTTTTATTATTGAAAAAAACTAATGGTGATGCTGCAATCTGGAAATAATTGTATCCTTTCCCATATAATACAAACTGAAACATGTTGTTAAAGTATTCTTACAATCTATTAATAGTGGAATTTAGGTCTCTATTTGTCAGTAGCCGAAACTACGTCACTGCTTTACGTCACATTACCCAAAACCGTCATAACATAGAATAAATACACTAAAAAAATTTGATTATGCAACCTTAGACGGTCCACATTATTGATTCAAATAAGTTTTTAATAAATACATTACCGGTATTATATATGTGTATATATATTTTAATCTAATATATATTTGAAGTTATCAGAACTAAATTCCCATTTCAAATTTTTTTATTTCATTTAATTTTTTCTTTTTTTTTTTTCTTTCTTTTTTACTCTTTTAATAAATTTGCTGATTTTACTTACTCTTTTACAAACTCTTTTACATTGAACTTTTAACTCCCACCCCCCTCTGACAATATCTTTCAAAAAAAATAATTTTTACATTGCCCGGAGGGTGCTTTGTTTTTTTGCTAGGCAATATAATTGAGGTTGTTTGGTTGCTTGGGTTTTACGGCATGTCAACCCCTTGGGTTATTTTATGCCGAATACTTCTATTTGTTAATTTGGTATTCGAAAATGTTTAATGCCGACAAAGTTTTGAAATAATTTCATTTTTAATGGATAATACAATTTTGTTTATAAACTCATGTTTTCTATTTAACCCATATATGGGACCCTAACAGTACTGCCACTCCAGGCCAGAGTGGACCAGGGAGCAATGTGATAAAGGGGTGCTCCACATTCCCAAAACCTCAAAAAACTGGAACTCCCCATCAGATAGAGTTTAACGTAATTCCCAGACATGTAGACCTCAGCCACCGCCTTCTAGCACCTATATGATAAAATGGATTGGGGCTTGCCATAAGGGCAATAGGGTTGGGAAAATCATATAGGTGCTAGGGCTTGACGTGACCAGCCGATTGATCGGAGGGGGCCTCTCCGACCGCCGTCTAGCCTAAGTAAGGGTCGAAGTGAGTGTTGCATGTCATTGACTGCTTCATCCACCAAACTCCATCTTTAAGCATCACGGGTCGCCCACCCACGACCAACAGGTGGCCCAATTTGGGGAGTCTTACCTCTGCGCAGAGGTGCAGTCGGTGTATTCTAACGCAATATAATTGAGAAAAATGAAATAAAATATTTTCTTCGGAACGTAACTTGTAATTTTTTTTCTTTTCTTTTTTGATTAACATGTTTGCGTTTACCGGTTCAGCTCAGTCGGTAGAGCGTTTCGGCTAGGAATCACAAGGTTCTTGGTTCGATACCGGTCCCGCCAACTCAGCGTATGAGTAGCATAGGGATCTGTGCGTAAAGAGATGAGCTGATGGTAGGTGTGGTGCTCCACCTAAGATGCTAAAAAAATCTCCTTGGTCTAGCGCTAGTGAAAATGGGATAGACTCCTTCGTTGTCTGGCTGATACCGATATTAGGCTGCCCCGACGACGACGTCCAAGATGAGATAGGTATTTATCCAAACTGTTCACCACGGACAAGATGTAACAAGTTTACAAGTATGAGGCATCCAGTGAGAATCGAACTCACTATTCAATAATAATGGTATGAGAGACTAGAATTGCTAACCATTACACTACGACACCAGATTTTTGTCTGAGATTTTTGGTCTAGCGCTAGGGAAAAGAGGATAGACTCCTTTGCTGTTAGGCTGATATCGACAATAGGCCACTTCATGAACTATATTCAAGGTGTGTCAAAAAAAAGTATCAAGATTTGGGTACTTTTTTACTCATCTTGTATTCTGAAAAATTAACGTTCCTTCCATTCATTCTTCATTCTATCTAGGTAAATACAGCTTTAAAATCTGTACCTTTTGACTCACCTTGTATTCTGAAAAAAAAATAACGTTACATTTATTGTTCATTCCTATCTTTGGTAAATACAGCTTCAATCTCGCTACTTTTATGACACACCTCGGACAAATAAAATATATTTCTTTCCTTTTTTTTTTTAAGAAAACGAGGCACCACAAAATTGACACTCGTTTTTAAATGGCTGTGTTCCTCTTTTAGACTTGCCAGAGTTAGACATTTACCGACAACGGAACGGTTCATTGATGATTTTGTGTGTGTGATATTATTACATGTGTTAAAATTGAATGAACCTTCATACGTCATCAGTTGAGATTTTTCTTTTTATAGTAACGGGAAAATTGGAAGGGGGTGCATGTAACAATTTCTCTGTTTCAAGTTCAGTGGTACACTAATTTACGAGTTTAATTTCGTTCCACTCGTAACCAAATTTCCTCGTATGTCAAATCAATTTTCCCTATTCAAGTGAACTGAAATGCCATTAATCCGTACCCACCCAACCCAAAAAAAAACACGCTAATTGGTTTGTTTGATTTGTTTGAATAAGAAAAATAGCACTGTCTTGCTTTTAAAATAATAAAAATAGAATGTAATGAATTATGTGCTGCAATGTTTTAATGCTTATTTTTTAATAAATATTTTTCTTTGGTTTATTAAATTTGGAAACTTAAATGTTTTTTAGTGAATTTATTAATAAAAGTGTATATTAAGCTCGCTCGTACCTCAAATTTTAGATCTCAACACAAAGCAAACATGTCGACCAAGTGACAGCTCGTAACTCGGAAAACTTGTAGGTAAAAGTTACCACTGTTTTTCACGTTTGTTTTTTTTTTTTAAAAGCTGAAATATTAAGGCGAAAATGTTAACTTGACCTATTTATTCTTTTAGAATGAAGATTAATATAGACTTTAGAATTTGTTTGGACTAAAGTGATATATATATATATATATATATATATATATATATATATATATATATATATATATATATATATATATATATATATATATATATATATATATATATATATATATATATATTGTGTGTGTGTTTGTCCGGGAAGGCTCAGTCGGTAGAGCATTCGGCTTGAAAACACAAGGTTCCTAGTTCGATACCGGTCCTCGCCAACTCAGCGTATGAGTAGCACAGGGATCTGTGCGGTAAAGTAAGGATGGTAGGTGTGGTGCTCCACCACAGACGCCAAACAATCTCCTTGGTCTAGCGCTATTGAAAAGGGATAGACTCCCTCGCAAGCTGGCTGATACCGACTTTAGGCCGCCCCGACGACTTTACTTTACTTTACTTACTTTATATATGTATATATATACATATATGCGTGTGTGTATATTGTATATATACACACATATATATATATATATTTACCAACCCCCTCCGCACGAGTAGGATGTGACACAAGGTCAATTTCTTAAGCAGAGTTTACCAGGTTTTAATTCAGAGTTTTTCCTCCCTAGACCGGTTGCCCAACAAGGTTAAAGAGCTCAGTCTGTCCTACTATTTACCCATAGCTGGAGGGAGAGTAGGATTAATACCTTTCTCAAGGGTATTAGCGCTAAGTGAAATCAATTACCACGCCCAGGATTTGAACTCGGGGGCGACGAGTCCATTTCCCATGACTTTAACCATTACACCACGCCGCTTCGTACTATATATATACATATACACATATGTATACATATACATATATATACACACATATACGTGTATATATGTGTATACATATACATATATATACACACATATACGTGTGTATATATGTATATGTATACATATGTCTGTGTGTATATATATATATATATATACATATATATGTGTGTATGTATATGTATATATATATACATATATATGTGTGTATGTAATGTATAGATATACATATATATGTGTGTATGTATATGTATATATATATACATATATGTATGTGTGTATATGTATATACACACAAATATATATGTGTGTTGTAAATGTATATACACACATATGTGTGTGCATATGTATATATATATATATACATATATGTGTGTATATATATATATATGTGTGTGTATATATGTATATATATATATATGTGTGTGTGTGTGTGTATATATATACATATATACGTGTGTGTATATATCCATCTGATAATACGAGAATGAGGTCCTTCTATTGTCGCGAGTTTGAAGTGTCATTTGAGGGTTCCTGAGAGGAAAGGTTCTGGTGGTGGGGTTATAGGATTGTGTGGGACGGCAGTGATCTGTAAAGATTATGCTATTGCTATGTGTATATATATATATATATATATATATATATATTATATATATATGTAATAAATGAGAATAAATAACATATATAAAAAATATTCCTGTTTGTCTTTTTACTTTTTGTTCATACTATATCTAATATCTAATCTATATCTATATATATATATATATATATATATATATATATATATATAATTTTTTCCTGATTGTCTAAACGTTTTCAAATTTGTAGTTCATTCATTTCATGAAATCTTTGCTGAAATAATGACGAAATATTAAGTTTTACCCATGAATTAAATGTTTGTGCTTGTTTATCGACCTTTTCCATTTATTTCACATACATACACACACACACACACACACACACACACACACACGCATTTCATATTAATTGAATTATTTTTAAATATATAACTTAGAGTACTTACACATCGATTCAGCATTCACAGATGAAATAACATTTTAATTTCCACTTATTCACTGGCAACCCCTGGACTTCAGCCCCTGTCACAATCGGACATTTGTCTCAAGTTGACCTTTCCGAATTTATGTAGTATTTACCGAAATCTACCGCCACGGCCAAAATGTGACAAGAGGTCATCCATCAAATTGGATTACAGTTGATTTAAATTCAGACTTTCTTTCTCATAGATTGGTTGCCCTATTAAATCTAAAGAGCCCATACTGTCCTACTATTTACCCATAGCTGTGGGGGAAATAGATGCATTCATGATTTTATAAAGTACCTTAGTGCGAAATACTAAAATAGTAGTTCACTCATCCCACTTCAGCGGCCCATAACTAACAGTTTCATGGATTCTTTGTGGGGAGTAAGAAAAACAAATTGCAATTGTTATATGAGAAATAGATAGATAGATAGATAGATAGATAGATAGATAGAGCAGAAGTATGGTTTTCTTTTACCCCCTTATCTACCGGGTGCACGAGTGTCAAAATATACCATCATAACCCGCCGTACAGGCTGAAAACCCCATACGCTACATCCCTTGCGTACCAGAACATTAGAAACGTACTATACATTTCCTTAAAGATGTGTACAGCAAACATCCGCTGCCTCATTCTTATTCTTTCCACTAATGCGTGAAAGCGAGTATACTTAATTTCGATCGATAGGTAAGAGTTAAAGTTAGCTGTATAAATATATACATTTGAAAAGAATTACAAGTAAAGGAAATATATAATATTCTAAATATTAACTTTTGTGAAGACTTCTTTTTTTTGTTTGTTTTGTTTTGCTTTGTTTATTCCAAGAGTTTTACAAAATTCCGCGCGCGAACACATCCCCATTCTTATTCGATTGAAATCAATAAGTGTGTTGCTGTGCGGGGCGCGTGTGAATGATAACACGCGTGCATACACACACAACGACTGATTAACGGAGAGACAGAGTGATAGAGTCGTGCAATAGATGCAGCATGGAACTGTGCAATTCCCATTTTAAAGTTGGAGTTGAAAATAATTTTTAGATATTGTATATCCGGAAAAATAATTATTTTCAAATTCTTCGATATGAAACTATTCTATTTAATAAGTACTTTAATGTTTATTGAACATTCGAAACTTAAGAGAATTTTCTAATTAAAAAAATAGCAGCCTTTCACGCTATCAGTTACTTGAAATGTAAAAATATATAATTTGTGACGAGTACACACATTATATATATAAACAGGTTTTGTTAAAGACATTGGAATATTTCTTCTTAATGATCTTTAATTGTAAACATTTAAATTTCTTGTTTTTAATATATCAGAGTCCAGATGGTAGAAAAGTATTCCATATCATCAGACCCTGATATACGAAAAATAATAAGGAGATTAACGTTTTCACTAAAATATCAGAAGAAATATTCCGTGGTGTTTAACAAAATCTAGTTAAATGAATAACTTACTGTCAAAATACACAATATATAATATATATATATATATATATATTATATATTATATATATATATATATATATATGAGAGAGAGAGAAAGAGAGAAAGAGAGAGATAGTCTGTGTGTAAAATTATTCAAACAATGATATATAAATGATTTACTTTTTCCCTCAATTTTTCGTAAAGTGTGTGGTCATTTCTATGAAAGGGATTAAAAAAAATTAAAAACCAAAAAACATTCTCTTCTTGCTTTGATTTTTCCATCCCCCGTCATTGTTCTTGATAGTTTAAGTTTCTCATATCCGAGTTTTGTTTTTTTTATCCACCTCCCACGTGACCAGAATGTAACATAAGGTCGATTTAATATGAAGTGTTCAGCGGGAAGCAACATTTTCACGGGGTGGTTTTTAGAATGAATTGCTTGGATTCTGTCGGCATTCATTTTCAGGGGCGCCTCAGGCATTGGAAATAATACACCCATCCTCACCCCCCCCCTTCTTTCAGGCTAGGGAACAGGTGCTTCCTGTGTGTTTGGAGGGGTGGAATGGAACTGAGCTGTTAAGTCATTTTATATGCCATAGGTTTTCTCATGTAAAAGCATTTTATGATAATGAGGATATCATACACACTAATATATATGTATGCATATATAATATTGATGATATAGTGTACTATATTTATAAGTAAATAGTGCTCAATATAGAGGATAGAACATGTCTATCTGGTTTGAGAATCACATACACGAGAAACTGTCAGTAAACAAGCACTGTTTACTTATTGTCTACGCTACCTTAACTTTATATATATATATATATATATATATATATATATATATATATATATTATGAAAACATGTTTAGAGAAATAGATACTACAGTAAAGAAAAGAAAAACTACAAAGAAGAAAAAGTTAACTGCAAAAATCGAAATCATCTGGTGAGATTTGAAACAATATTTAGAGATTAAATTTCTTTTCTTCTTTTTTTAAAAATCTTTCCTTTATAAAATAAATAAATTTTCAATCGAATAAACAAGTTCTCAGCCTTTTAAAAAAATATTGGTACTTACGTGCTATGGGCATGCGCACAACCGACTTTCAAAAGGTCAGCTCAAAACGTTACTTTCTTTCTTGTTTTAACCGCTCTACGCTACTGCTGAGTTTTTCCTATCTGATTGGAGTGGAGATTACAAGGTTCAATCTACGATGCCGCCCACTCAGTTTTTTTTTTTTTACCACAACTAGAGTTTGCCTGTGAACTAAATCAAATCTGAGTGGAGATTATCTTCCTAGTTCGTTTCCATCAACTGACTTTATAAAAGAAAAATCGTTATGAAAAAACAGCAGGATGTTAATGAAATAAAGAAGAGAAAAAGAAAACATTGAAATTGCGAGCGCAATCAGATTCTTTCAGACCAGATTTGATTCTATTTGAGTGGACACAGCTTTTCTGAAATTGTCTCCATTTCTTCACGTAACTGTCTTTTCTTTATTTCTTTCAATTATTTTTATACCAGCTTTTTTTTCCCCTTATTAATCTCAGTTTCTATTTATTGCAATTATCAGGCCGTTATTCTACGACCTTCGGTCAGCGGGGAAAATGGATTTCAATTTTGAGTCTCGTTTAAATATAAAAGTTCAAATTATAAGATTAAAACTTTTTTTTTTAACTAAAAAAAATTTGCTTTGAAAATAAAGTCTTTTAAATAGTTTTAAAAAATATAACAACTTTAAAATTCGAAAATATTCACAAAATTAAACTTATAAATACTTTTAAAAAAAATAGATTTGTATCATTTACATTTTTCGGACTGATGTCCTCATCTTTATTGTTAAATACACAACGTTTCAGCCGATATGTCTTCCGGCCTTCTTTAGGTGTTTCTTGTCGAACTCGGAAAACTTCTTATTGAATTCGGAGTGTTCATGTCGTAATGGTAGCCTTCACGAAACTTTAAAACGGAACTTTTTATTTAATCCAGGTTCATAAAGTTTTTTTCAATTGTTTTGTTGTTTTTTGCTTTTTATTTAGATTAATAGAATTTCCAAAAAAGATTTTAGAATAAAAGTAATAATAATAATAATAATAATAATATCTTTTCAGCTAGTCTATTAGGTCTGAGACCTGTCAGCTGTTCCTTATAAATATTCATTTTAAATCCACTGAATATTTAATGTCATTCCACAGATTATCCAACTTTGCCTTGAAGGAGTTTAGAGATGGGGCATTCACTACTGATGAAGGTAATAACTCTGAAATCCATTTTATCTGGTAGCGAATTCTTATAAATAACGTTAATGATATTTCAAACATTCTACCAAACAACAGAGACAAAAGGACCAGGTCGAATATCGGATTCTTCCTCCCAAATTGCGGGGTGGGGGTTGAAGGAAACCAAACACCCTCGACTGTGCATTCGTGCGCGGGAAGCAATCCCGCTCAAAAATGTGACTTTGTGTCTCGTTTCTACAATGTCGAAGAAGGGACTAGATAAATAACACAAAGTAACAACAACCAATATAAGAACGTGGAAGTTGATTTGACACTAGTTCTTTCGAATTTAAGTCGAATTTTGTTTTTGTTATTATTCTTAATTCATCGTTGACGTTTCTGAGGATCGATCTCTCTCCGTTTCAACTTTAATCGATTTTTGCTTAAATTCATCATATGAAAATCTTTAACTGTAAAGAGATGAAACATTTTAGAGAATCTTCAACTTTCGTAAAATTATTTTTTCTAGAATCTTTTTAATGAGTTGCTATTTTTTTATGGATTAAGGTTAAATTTTGAGAGACCTTCGAAAAAAAAAATCCAAACGTGTTTTATTATGTAAACTCTCATTGTTTGATTAAGAGTCTCATTCTTTGAAAAATAAAATAAAAAGCCAAGTAACCCGCCTAAATTCAACGGTAAAACTTCATAGTTTAACAGGTGAGGCTGTGCAGGCCACGGACGATGCTGCTGCTACAACCCGGCCTTCTCGGAGAGTGTCATAACTTTCTAAAGATTTTGAACTGAACCATTGTTTGCTATCTATAGTTTGTTGATATCTCCTATCAGTTAATTCTTCTTATTTGATTTGTTCTTGTGACTTCGCTTGTCTGCTTCTTCCACTGAAGCAGAGTATATGATTGTTTGCACTACACACCTCCAACAAGTAGAACTTCCAACCACCAGTATAAGATAATAATAATTCCTCGTCCAGTGGCGACTGACAGTTGTCAGAACCCACATTAAAGAAGGATTATTAACGTTTGAATCATTCATTCCATATATATGTTTTCTAAAGATCTATATCTCTAAAATATAATGTATGTATTTCATTAAACCCCCCGTTACGGACAGGATGTGGCACACGATCAATTTTTAAACGGAGTAAACTGGTTTTAATTCAGAATTTTCTTTCTTCTGGACTGGTTTCCCCAAAATTGAATCATTGCTATGCTTGGATAGACAAGGACTACATGAAGAGAGACGGGAGATACCACGACCGAAACGTTGCGTTTTTTATATATCACAATAAAGATGGGGATAACAGTTCGAAAAATCAAAATAATACATATCAAACCTTATCTAAAGAATTCAGACAAATAATACCAGAATACCCTGCTGTTCTCTTGATATATATATATATATATATATATATATATATATATATATATATATATTTACCAAACCCATCCGCACGAGCAGGGTGCGACACAAAATCAATTTCTTAAACGGAGTTTAACAGGTTTGAATTCGGAGTTTCCTTCTTCTAGACTGGTTACCTATCCAAGGTTAAAGAGCCCAGTCTGTCCTACTATTTACCCATAGCTGAGGGAGAATATATGGATCATACCTTTCCCAAGGGTATTAACACTAGAAATGCAAACAGCCTCGTCCAGAATTTTAACTCTGGTCGACGAGTCCATATCCTACAACTCTAACCATTACAGCACATACCTCCTGCAATTTAGAACAAGATAACTGCTGTTCTCTTGATATAGTATAATAGATACGTTGTAACGCTACTCAGTTGCACTGGAAATACAAAAGTCCAATATATTTCTAGCGATGTAAATCTAGAAACAACATTTACCCTTTCATCATAGAATGGATGGTAAGGGGGGGGGCTCTAAGAGAACCAATAACCCTTTTTACCCTGGGGGCACAGATCACTTCAGCCCGTCCCCGATGTCAACTATTTGAATTATAGCCGTTTTTGTACAAATTATCTGCAATTCTATTCGCTGTACGAGAACTGATAATGTTGGAAAATGCAATTTGTATTGCCTTCAAGCATGAACAGAGACTAAAACAAATAACCTTCCAATGCTCATTCAATTTTCTCATGAATTTCGATGTCACACCTTGAACAGTCTTGCAAAACCATTACTACTATAGTGAATTCGATCCTCACTTGGGAATTTGTGCCGGACCAAGAATCCCCAAAGTGATCGTTATCGAACCCTGGGGGGGGTGAGTCGATGGCATGATCCAGGTGTAGATAAATGTCTGCGATCAGAAAGTGATAAACATGGCGGGGGGGTTGAAAAGAAGAAATAAAAAAGAGGTTGAGTAATCAGTCTCTATGTCCAATGAAGGGTATAATGGTTAACGAGATAGGCTAGAGGACTATTGATAGCGAATTCGATTCTCACTGAGTGCCCCCATACTTCTGACATTGTTCTAGACTAACCTGCGCTTAAAAAATGACTGCCTATACCCCGGCCACCATTTACATATGGCCTGTTTGTGGTTAATTGTTATATGTGTGTGGGTGTGTGTGTGTTTTAGCTTTTAAAATACAAATAATCATGATCTTGTCACACACACCCCCGCCCGATAGAAATTAATGAAAGCTCTTATAATATTTAATCAATTTTCGTAAAACTTATTTTTTTAAAGAAACTGGAGAAAATATTTTATGAAAATTATTTTCTTCTAAATAATACAAACTAAATTATTTGGTTCTAAAATTTGGATTAATATTTGTATTAAAACAAACTATCCAAACAGTATCAATTGGGACATTTTCAATGCAAATTCACTAGAGTTTTAAAATCTACTAAAAAAGCGCCCTGTCGGCGGGTCTTAGAGTACTCTGACTGTATCCCCCTGTGGAGGGTAAGACCCCACCCCAACATATAACTGTGGGTTTTTTTAATATACTAAAAGCAACAAATGATTGAAATTAACAAAAAAATCTCCCGCTATTTATTCACAAAATAAAATACTATTTTTATTTACGGAAAGATTACTTTGTAAAAATAAAATAGAGATAATATTTTACCTAATTTACAGACTTATTTAACTTTATGACATTTCTATAAATATCTATTGTAATCTTATTTCTAACTCTAACCTTTTCACGGACGGATTTTCAGCCGTACTTGTAAGTCTGCACGTTTCTATTGATATCGGAAGTTATAAATGGCGGACTTGTGAGCGTACTGGGCGTACTAAAAATAAGTACAACCGACTTATCAGTTATCTTGTTTTAATTGACAACATTGTGTGGAGGGGGGGGGCATGCGCGCCAAATTACCCATCGGATTTAATCAATTACAAAAAAAAAAATCCTCTGTCCATTTAAACGTGGAGGTTGGAGATTTTTTTTCACACCATTATTTTGATATTAAAATGTTAATGTTTCAAATTTGTAAGAAACAAAACTAAAAACCCGGTTTTAAAATGAGATTTTCATCATTGGGCATTTGCGTGTTGTAATGGTTGCGAATATGGTGAGAAAACAATTGCTACTGAGTTTGATTTCATTAGAATCTCCTCATACTTGGTCACATAAGGATGCATGCTTAGCGTAATGGGTATCGTCGTAAGAAATGGAATCGGCGACAAGAGTTTAATTCCTGCACGAGATTATTTTCATTTCCATTCGCGCCTTGGGAAAGGCGTGAATCCAACTACCCCCCCCCCACCTCAGTTATGGAAAAATAGTAGGCAGACTATGTTCTTTAACCTTGATAAGGTAACCAGTCTAGGAAAAGGAAAACTCCAAATTCAAACCAATTTCACTCCGCCTAAAAATTGAGCTGTTGTCATATCCTGCCCGTGGAACACAGGAAAAAAAAATCACGGAAAAAAGTTACAAGAAAAAAAAAAACAAATAGCTCAGTCGGTAGAGCGTTCGGCTAGAAATCACAAGGTTCCTAGTTCGATACCGGCCCTCGCCAACTCAGCGTATGAGTAGCACAGGGTCTGTGCGGTAAAGTAAGGAGCTGATGGTAGGTGTGGCGCTCCACCTTCAGACGCTAAAATAATCTCCTTGGTCTAGCGCTAGTGAAAAGGGATAGACCTCCTCGCTGTATGGCTCATACCAACATTAGGCCGCCCCGACGACTTTACTTTACTTTATTTACTCGATAAATCCCTTACGTCTCACTCAATGCAAAAAAAAAAAACATTTCTCTACAAAACTTAACTAACACTAACCAACCACATTAAATTAATGTGACGAGACAAAATTGTGGCTTTTAAAAAAAAACAACCTGTAACTTAATTAATGGATACGAAATAAATACTTATAATCGTATATCACAAATAAACTATGCTTAATAAATAATTATAAAGTTTCTTTTCGTTTTTCTTTTTTTACACGATTTTAAAGATAAGTGATGACATAAGACCGTAGCAGAGATAAATGTTGGGGGGGGGCAGAGGTGAACAAAAAATGTGGAATAAGACTATAAGTTCCTTTAAGTGAAGCATTTATGTCATTAAATTGACCAATAAGGTCTCAGTAAAAGGAAATTAAAAGAAATATGATAGAATTTATATATACAATATCGTTGTTATTTTTAATACTTTCTACAAACCAGAAAACAAATAGTTAAATTGCTCTTTCGATTAAGTTTACATAATTGTAGCCGATATTGTTAACATTATTATACCAAACATGAAAACATGTATGATAATACATTTGATACTTGTAATGACAAACGATAATACCAATAGACTTTGGAAAGCTTTATTTTACTTAGAACAATAGGTACACTTATTGAGGAATTATATAGTGTAGTATTCACTAGAGTTTCCAAAGGGGAGGTAATCATAAAAATAGGGAAGTAACTCTCAATTACTTATTACAATATTTTAGATAAAGTTATATCACGGTTTAGTTAAAGCCATTGAGTACAGAGTTGATCTAGGAGTTAAATGATTGGTCGGGTAATGAGGGTGAAAAACGCCAAGAAGCCCAAGTATTAAAAAGACTCTTTTTGTCGAAACCAGCCTATACAGAACCGTAGCCGAAATAATTTTTTTTTTTTTGGGGGGGGGGGGGAGGCGAACAAAATTTAGAATATGGCCTCAAGTTATCAAAGGCCGTCAACATGATTAGCGACAAGTACATTTAAAATTGTGAATTCTTTCCTTTGATCGTTTTGTATTTCTTTCTATATTACATTTGTTAAAAATAAACTCATAAAAAATATTACAAGAGATAAAAATTGAAAGAGACAGCCTCCCACCTCGGCTGATACTGCCCTGTGACAAAATAGTATTTGCTGCTGCAGAATAAACCTAATAAAGTAATTAAGAAATATCTGTCCGTTTTTACTGGGGTGGTGCTCACGTTGATAGGCATGTGTATATGAAGAAAAAGAAAAGCATATTGAAATTTTCATTGATTTCGTTAGTGAGGGACAGTTGATGATCAAAACCACATCCAGATATTACTTTCGTGTTCAAACATTACCAAAAACACTGCATAATTTACGGTTAAACATGTAGACCTCACACGCTTTTTTTTTTCTTTTTTTTTTTTTTTTTTTCTTTTGAAAAATGTGAATGACAAAAAATGACAAAATTTTAGTTTATCATAAGGTATTTATTTCCTGACCTCCCACCACGCCGGATTAACATTAGGTTGTTTGTTTTTATGGCATAACAACCCTTTTCGAGTCATTTAATTGCCGAATTAAGTCATTTCGATAAACAAACGATTCAGGTTGCTCAAAGACCTGTTGTTGTTTAAGTGGTCACCCAATAAAGTATTGAACAGGCTTATCGTTGCTTAACTTCGGTGATCTAGCGGAGACCGATACTTTCAGGGATTATCATGGAGAAGAACGCACAAAATCGAAAGCTCATGTGACGGTTAGTGCAAAAAACCCAGCCGGCCCATTTTAGGTGAGGGAGCAAACGCAGTTTGGCAGGACAGCTCCCTTGAGACTACGTGGTTTACTTTACCTAACTCCATAGTACCATAAAGTATCCTTCATAAAGAAGTAGCTATTTGACTTTTGTAAACTTTATTTACAAAGATTATAAAAACTTAAGCCTTTTTAAAGTAAGTTGGGTTTTTAATATTGTTACATTACTAAATTCTAAAAAAGGTACATAAATTTGTGATTTTTTTCAAATATGTATATATATATATATATATATATATATGCAAAAATCTATCCAGCTCTTTACGAAACTAGAATATAACAAGGTTGATTTAATGTGGGATCCCCGCAGGTGGCAAGCCTCCCGGAGTGTTTAAAAAAATTACCAGTTTCGTCGGTATTTCCCTTTAGGTGGTAGTGGCAATGATCCAGGCTTTATCCCTTTTAAGGTGATAGGGAGTTACTTTCTGAAGAAAGGCACTCTGGAACTGAACTTTTTTGATTTTTGAGGTGTAATTGACTCCCCCAAATGGCTAAAATGTGACACAAGGTCTGTTTAATGGGTGTTCCCGCATGAAGCATGTGTCCAAGGAGCGGATTGCAAGAATTGTTTAGGTTCGGTCGGCATTCCCCTTCAGTTGTGCCTCAGGCACCGGGCAATAAATACAGCCCTTACCCACCAGACACGAATGCCTGGTAAGTATTATTTTCCTGGCCTCTCACTAGGCATTTTTTTTTACACGTGAGGAATCACGCACACAACGAAGCTCATGCCAGTGGCCAGTGCAAAAATTCGAGGTCTCGTCGACATTCCTTTTGGTGCGGTCTCAGACACTGGACAATTAAAACTTTTAGATGAGTGGGAAAGTGCTGCCTGGAAGACGTCCCTCTGGTTAGAAGCCCTTGTACACTAGGTAAGTATAAACGATATTAAATGTTAATTATCAACATGTAATGTGATTATATGTACTAACAAATGTCGTTTATCAACAGTCACCGGGTTATATAAGTCATATAATAATTTTTAATTATCAAGCTTTAATAAATGACTGTCCCCTGTGTCATTCATATGTAAATTTATGGTTTTATTTTCATTTATGTAATAATAGTTTTGAGTATGACTTTTTTTTTATATAAGAAAGCCAAAATGTTATTCTAATTCTATCAAGTTTTAATGGTTGTAATTTGCAATTGTACGTTTAATTGTTTTTATCATTTTTTTTGTTGTTTTGTTTTGGGTTTTTTCACTGCCTTTGACAAATCTGCCACACAAGTAAACAGACACGAAAGAAATCAAGACAAATTGTTTGTTGACAATGGTAAAAAAGACAAACCATGAAAAAAACAAACAATAATTTTATATAAGTTAAAGTAAAGTTAGCGAAGGCTATTGTCGTATCAGCCGGATAGAGAGAGAGTCTTTTCCCGCTAGCGCTTAGACCAAGCAGATTATTTGGTGAGGTGGAGCACCACCACATACCATCAGTTCCCCACAGATCAGATTAACAAATCTGTGCTACACAGGGGGTGCTTACCGGCCCCTTGACTAATTATATATATATACCTGGCCCTTGACTAAATAAGTAATATATAATATATATATATACTATTATATAATATATATTATGTATGTGTGTGTGTGTAGTAAAATATAGCAGAGTGGCCAATTGTCAGTATCAGCGGACAGCGAGCGAGCCTATCCCCTTTTCACTACCGCTAGACCAGAGAAATTGTTTGGCGTTCTAAGGTGGAGTAGCCACACCTGTCATTAGCTCCTTTACTCATAGATCCAAGCTGTGCTACTAAATGCACTGAGTTGGTTAGGTCGGTATCGAATCGGAACCTAATGTCGTGTCCTAGGCGATGCTCTACCGACTGAGATAAACTAACGTTTTGGTCTTTTTGTTTTTTTATAATGATTGACAAAATAATCGCCTACGCAAGCCACGCACCTGAGTAACCGAACGAAAATGAGAAATTAAAGAACAAATGTTTTTTATGAGGATTATGAAGACAAACAAAACACACACAAATACAAAAATATGCGGTAACCACCTTCATTTTCGACAGCATCACTCGATCTTATTGGGGGATAATTGTCTTTTTATGGGAGGGTCATTTTTAGTATGATTGGAAATTAAAAACCCCATCTTTGAAAATATCTTTCAGTGAACCGCCAAATATATATATATATATTATATATATTATAAATATATTTGTTTAGTGGTTATTATTAGTTTATGTGGGCAGCGGTAAAATGTTCTATGTGCGTTTATGAAAACTTCATTTTTTTTAAATACTGCTGTTAATTTATTCAATATTTGTCAATAAATTTCTATTAACTGTTTTATATCATTGTTCATTGTGTATAGAAGAGTAAAGGATAATCACAAGATAATTTTTAAGCGGGGCACAATTGATTATGGATTCATAGTTTATTTCCTTCTCCCTAGACTGTGTCTTACCAAGGCTAAAGATCCCTAACGAAAATACCCTAGCCTGGAGGAGGACCAGATGGACTGATGACTTTTCCTAGGAACATTAGCACGAAACAGAAGTGACATCAGTCTTTCCAGGATGTTGAAAACTCTTTTAGGGTTTTTTTTTTTCATTACACAAAACTATTGCTTAAATAAGTGAAATTAAAGGCTATTAAAACTTACATAGAAAACACGGGACATTTATTCCATTCCAGCCGTCACGACAAGTGCGCTTTAGTATTGTACGTACCGCCCCCATTCAATTCAAGCCCCCCACCTCCAACCTCGTACCACCAAACAATGTTCTAATTTTAAGGCCTTATCGCTGGGGCTACATAGTTACTTGACATAGTTAAACACCCGGATCGTCTGTGACCGGCGAATAATCATCCGACTCAACTTCCGCCTTTGACCGCTCCTCTTCTCATTACACAAAAAGGGTCAAGGGTCACTCTCTGATGCCGAGAGTGTTGTGAGGTGGGGTGACGACAGCGAGATGAGCTATTTTTGACACCATTCACACATACCAGGTGAAGGTACTGGTAAATGATCTATTTCTGTTTCACAGTAATGTACCGATGATTAGGCATTTGCCCAGGCAATGCTTATTCACTTCTAATTCGCCCCCTCCCCCAACCACCGTATACGCAAAGAGTTCCGCTTGGGGGTGACGGACGAGGACTTTGGTGCTTAATGCTTCAATTTAGAGGAATTTGATAAAACAGTTTTAGCATCTTAAAAATCCCGATTTAAAGTAATCCATCCCTGATCTCTACTCGTGTATTTTCTAGTGAACTTTAAATTCTAACGCAACTTGTATGTTTTTGTCTACAAAGGTTTGTACGATCTTATCTTAGAACTTTTGGTATCATTCGAAACCAAAATCTGGATTGCTTTGTTGATTTTTACAGCCTTGGAAATTATTGGCGACTCAAATTAGCCTAGCGCCTAGCCTTGGCCAACTATTTATTACGATAGAGTTGGGTTGCAAGAGGTTTTAGGTCTTAGTTTAAAGGGTAGCGATATTTCTTGGTGCGTGTTCGGGTTTACTTTTAACCCATCTTTGTGGATCGCACTGAAAAAGGAATCCAAGGAAGAAAAACGAAGAAGACAAAGACAATAGGTGTTTTATGAATTTAGGCTTTAATTACCGGGTCATAGCCGACACATGCAAGGGAATTTCTCCTGGCAGTAGTAGTTACTAGTCGAGTTAAGGCCAAGTTAGAATGGCGAGGATTAGTCTTGGAGTCGGAAGTGGGTCCTTTTTCCTGCACATACTCGGAGGTTCTTTCCCGGTCTGAAGGCTCTATGGCGATTTGTTATCTTTTTATCTTTATTTTTATTTCATTTTAATCCCCACTATACACACAAAGTTTGTGTCTCTTCTATACTATTATTAGCGAGTCGAAAACCTTTACTGAGTGGCCCATATAAGGATAATATGCATTTTACCATTACGAAACTTATAAGTGACGTTTCGCTTGAGAAAATCTTGTACATGGGCACGTCAGTGTAGGCTGGCTCAACAAAGACCTACATTGCAGCTCTGCACGGATGCGTGATGCCAGTGCAGAGGACCGCCGCCCTGGGGTCGATGACGATAGACGGTTGGTGAGAGATTGTCATGGATATCCATCTCTAGCGCAAAATTATGATGAACTAACTATTTAACACACACTCAAATTTGTATTCTCTTCTGATATTACCATTCGAGTGAGTTAATGTCTCAGTGGTCATATGAATGCAAAATGAACTGTCAGAGTCCAAAGAAATGATCATGATTTATTAGTGGTTGGATATATTTAAATAAATAGAAACAATATATTTCCTGTAATTCAATCATAATTGTTCTGCAAATTCTGACATTGAGACAAACTTCCCAATATCGGACCCCATTTTATTTTAGAAATTGAAAATTTGGAAGTAACAAAATGAGTTGCGATAGCAGAATTAAAAAAAAAATGTTTTGAAAACATACCGGGCTTCTTGGCGTTATTATGTCTACTAAAAAAAAGTATCTAAGCCTTGTCTAGAAAGAAGAGGCCACGTATGTAACGATTGTTTTTTATGGTATTGTCAAAGTTACCCTTTAAAAATGTAAAATATTCTTGAGTTACGGCATGTCAACCAGTGCACAAATAAGCCATACTTGACAAATAGCATATTTACTTTATCTTTTATTCTTATATAATTCTTGTTATTAAGTAGTTTATTATCCTTATTTCTACTTATTTGTATTTCTTATGTATTTGTTTGCTTAATATCTTAATATCTTTTTTTTTTTTTAATCATGTATTATCTCATGAATTTATACCGCTTATATTTTGTATTTTATTTTTTCTTTATGGGAAATGAGGGTAAAGTTTTTTAACATTTTTTTATTTTTATTGAACATTTGGTTTCGCTGGCTCCACCAATTTTCACAGAATTCTTGTATAATATTATATATATATATATACTATATATATATATGATTATATATTATATATACTATATTAATATATATCCTCGGTTATTGCCAGTCTCGGGAAGACTATTAGTTCTTGTGCCCTGAGGTTACAACACTCCTGTGACTGGAAGTCCTATGTTCGAATAACATTCTCGAATCTCAGATGTCGCATGTGACGGCTGTACCTGCAGATTGTTGATGTCTCTGTGCCTTTCGTGCCGCACTTTCTTCTAGGACTCATGGCTTCATATGTGTTGCGCCCGGGTAACTTCCATATATATTATATATATATATATAGTATATATATATATATATCTTGATAAAAAAAAAGCAACTATCAATAATATGCCAGTCCCCTCATTTGTTTGCAATTGTTCTGATATAAGAAAACTGTTATGATTAACAGGTTAAACGTCGCCAACTCTAACCACGTAGTACTATTCTAGTAACGTTATACTCGTGTATTAAAGGCGATTTTTTTTAATTAATGATCAACGAATATATTTGATTTCAGCCTTACCAAAACTCTTAATATGTATGGGCCACACTGATTTTTTTCCTTAAAATTTGATTATATACAGAGTACGTACTGTAAAAATAAACTATTTAATATGATAATGAAGGAGTTGACACTTTCACAAAGTGCCCTCTACATTCTGGCCTTGTGCAAATATAAGCATCAAAAAAGAAAAAATAGGCGTAATCTAATTATTAGGAGTTTTTACCAATAAATAACCAAATTCTCAATCAGTGGCAGTAAAAACTGCCTATAAATTAGATACGCCTATTTTTTCTTTTTTGGATGCTTATATTGGACAAGGCCAGATGTATGAGGGCACTTGTGTGAAAGTGGATCAAACTTCCTTGCAATTATCAATATTTATAGGTTTATTTTACAGTACGTACTCTTGCTTTTAGAATCAAATTTTAAGGAAAAAATTCAGTGATTTGGACCCATACATATATAATAGTTTGTAAGCTGAAAATCAAATATTCGTGAATCATAATTAAAAAAAATCGCTTTATTACACGAGTATTACGTTACTAAGAATAGTCTGTGGTTAGAGTTGCGACGGTTTAACCTGTTAATCATAAACAGTTTTCTTATATAAACAATTGCAAAACAAAGATGAGGGGAATAGGCAATTATTAGATAAAGTGTTTTTTTATACAAAGATATTATATATATATCTACAATAATATATTATATATATATTAGAAGTTACCCGGGCGGGCAACACAATGAAAGCCATGAGGTCTAGAAGAATTGCGGCAACGAAGCACAGGAGACTCAACATCTGCATGGTACAGCCGTCACATGCGACATCTGAGAACGAGAATGTTATTCGAACATAGGATTCCCCAGTCACAGGGGTGTTGTAACTTCAGGGCACAAGAACTATATAGTCTTCGAGACTGCAATTACGAGGGATATATATTATATATATATATAAATAATATATATAATATATATATATATATATATATATATAATAAAATTAAAGATTCTGTGAAATTGGTGGAGACCAGCGAAAACCAAAGTTCAATAAAAAAAAAAAAATGGTAAAAAAAACTTTTTAACCCTCCAATTTCCCATAAGAAAAATAAATAAAATAAAGGGTATAAATTCAATGATATATTAAAAAACTATGATTTAAAAAAAAAAAGTATAAAGAAAAGACAAAAACAAATAAAGAGAAATACAAAAATAGTAGATAAGGATAATAAACTACTTAAAAACAAGAAATATATAAAGAATAAAGATTAAAGTAAATATGCTATTTGTTCAAGTATGGCCTTACTTGTGGCACTGGTATGACATGCCGTTAACTACTAAGAATAATTTTAAATTTCTTAAAGGGGTAATTTGGACAATACCATAAAAAAACAATCGTACATACGTGGCTCTTCTTTCTTAGAACAAGGCTTAGAAACTTTTTTTTAGGTAGACATGAAACGCCAAGAAGCCTCAAAACATTTTTTTAATTCTTTCTATCGCACTCATTATTTGTTAACCTTCAATTTTCAATTTCTAAAAATAAAATGGGGTTGCCGATTTATTTGAAGTTACTGGTATCATGTTCAGAATTTTGGCAGACAATATGATGTTGATACAAGGGAAATAATTGGTTCTATATTATTTTAAATATATCCAACCACTATATAATCATGACATTTCTTTTTGGACTCTGACAGTTATGTTTGGCTTCATATGACCCACTGAGACATTAACTCACTCGATAATGGATATACGAGAGAAACAAACTTGAGTGTGTGTTTAAATAAGTATATTCATCATAATTTATGCGCTAGTAGCAATGGATATCCATGGACAATTCTACTCACCAACCGTCCTACGTTCATCGACCCCAGGGCGGCGGGTCTCTGCACTGCATCAGACATCCGTGCAGAGCTTGTCAATGTAGGTCTTTGTTGAGCAGCCACACTGACGTGCCCATGTACAGATTTTCTCAAGCGAACGTCACTTATAAGTTCGTAATGTAAATGGCATATGTATCCTTATATGGAGCCACTCAGTAAGTTTCGAACTCGCCTATAATAGTATAGAAGAGACACAAACTATATGTGTGTATAAGTGGGGATTAAAAATGAACATAAAAATAAAGATAAAGAATAAACAAAAACTCCCATATGAGGCCTTCAGACCGAAAGAACCCTCCGAGTTATGTGCAGGAAAAGGACCCACTTTCGATTTCCAAGATAATCTCTTCGGCCATTCTTAACTTAGCCTTAACTCGACTAGTAAACTACTACTGCCAGGGAGGAGAAATTCCCTTGCCATGTGGTGGCTATTGACCGTAAATAAGCTAAATCATAAAACCACCTATTGGTCTTGTCTCTTCAGTTTTTCTTCACCTGGAGTCCTTTTTCAGTGCGACCACCAAAGATGGGGTTAAAAGTAAACCCTGGGGAAACACGCACCAAGAATATTCAGCTTACCCTTTAAACCTAAGACCTAAACCTCTTGCAACCCAACTCTATCGTTA
>JALAJA010001194.1:0-14679 GCA_023376005.1 Doryteuthis pealeii
TGGTTTGTCTTGTCTTGTCTAATATTCGAATGTTGGTGTAAAATTGCCCACTTGATGTTTGGAGATTGTCTCAGAATTTGTAGTTAGCTTGAAGAGAAAACACTGCCTCAAAAATAAAATTTGGGTGTTATGGGGGTCATTGTATAAAAAAAATATTCAAGGGGGGAAAAAAAACAAAACAAAAAACAAACTCTATATGTGGCATGGCCATTTTCTTTTAAAGGACAAATGATATGGGTTTGAAAAAGAAAAAAAAAATTAGTTGCTAAGATTTTTAAAAAAGCTACTTTGAGGCAGATTTTTCTCTAGATTGTGCAGTTTTGAATTAAGCTGGTTCTGTGTAAATATTGCCACTGGCTCATTTATGTATGTGAGAGTATGTATATGCACGTCTGTATGCTGAAGAGGAGTGCATTGTCATGTTTTTTCTGGTTTTCTGGTTGGAGAATGGTTGCTTTTTCTTTTTGCTTTTTTCCCTCCCCATTGTACAAAGTGAAACACCAAAAGTGAAGTGTGACATTTTTTTAAGAAAAAAATTTATTAAAAAAAAAACATAAAAATTTAAAAAATTAACAACAAAAAACATTAACACTAAACAGACATTTTATTTCCCCTTTCTTTCTTGAATGAAAATTTCCCCTTTTTTTAAATTTTTAAATTTTTTTTATTTATTTTTTTTTTATTTTTACTTTTTATGATCAGGGATCATAGAATTACATTATTGAATCTCTTTGTCCAACTTCATTGTTGCAACACCATCATCATCATCATCATCATTATTATTATTATCATCATTGTCATCATCATTATCATCATCATAATGAGCATGACCACTTGGTATTTTTAAAAAATCTTTTTCAAGAGTTCATGCTATTAAAAAAAAGCTATAGTCTAAAAGATGTTCATCTATTTGACAATAGGAGAGAAAAAATTCTTCAGATATATTATGCATCCAGATTGTCTGAATGTGTGTGTGTGTAAGCATGAATGTCAGTGTGAATATGTGGTTAAAGGTTTCAATCTATTCTATATTCTGAAAGGAAAATAATCCAACCAAGTTGTGAAGAACAGAAAAAAGTTTATTTATTGAGAGAGAAAAAGAAAAGAAGAAAAAAAAAGAAGGAAACAAGGTAAAAAAGAGCTGCCATTACAAAATATTTTTTTTTATTTGTAATATGTCTCTGTTACATGTCATTTGCACTCTGACCAGATAGAATCACAGTGCCATTAAACTCAGTTTATTTCCTTAAAAATATTGTTTCTCATAAACTCATTAAAAAATCTATGATTTCTTACACTGAAAAATATAAGTATTTACAAGTATTTTCAGATTTTCAAGGCTAATCCTTCATATATACAATTAAGAATAT
Source organism: Doryteuthis pealeii (assembly GCA_023376005.1). NCBI lineage: Eukaryota > Metazoa > Mollusca > Cephalopoda > Myopsida > Loliginidae > Doryteuthis > Doryteuthis pealeii. The sequence goes on from JALAJA010001194.1 coordinate 1,371, forward strand.
TTATCAGGTAAAGCAATTAATGATCTTGGCAATATAATAGATTAAAAAAAAGGCCTTGGTGCTGAAGACCTATCTCCTAATAGAATGGAGCATACCATGATGTCTGAAGCTTGGTTAAGATGTTTCTAGTGTTTGTTTTTAAACACAGTAAATAATTAATCATATGTTGAAATTTTGCATCAGGTAAAGATACAAAATAGGCAGCTATGTAATTCCAATTTTAAAAAATGTATACTATAAAGTTTTTAAATAAATAGTTATTTACTAATCTTAGCTTAATTATGGCACAATGCCAGTATTATGGAGTACTAAGTGAGAATTAAATTCACTAGTAATGGTCTACTAGTCTAGCTCAGTAGCAACTCCACTGCAAGGAAGGTTCCCTTAATCATAATAAATATGATCTTATATAAATTATTATTTGAATATAATATATATATATATATATATATATATATATATATATATAATTATACACATAAACAAATGCATTTATTGTTTTGTGTGTGTATGAAGACATGCATATGTATACACACATATGTAAATACTGGTTTGAATTATAATATTTTAATGTTATTTACATCATACACATTTTATATTTATTGTTTGAATATGATGTGAATATTATACTCAAATATCAAGATATTCAGGTGTATTGTCTTTCAATATACTTATATAATTGCAGACTTTACATATGTGTGTATATTCACTTGCACCAGTCAGAAACACTCACGTTTATAATTTCTTTTCTAAATTGTAGTTTTGTGAACACTTTTAAAAAGTACTGTAAAATATTAAATCTATTGATAAGAAACAAGAATTTTTTTTAAACATTTTAGTTCAGAAAAAATTAAGAATTTTGTCTTGAATTTTTTAAACTGAGAAAAATGATATATATGAATTTTCAAAAATGTAAACATTCAAATTTTGTAGTAATCTTTCTTTTTTTTTTTTTTTTTTTTTTTGTAACATGGAAAACATTTAAAATGAAATGAGAGAAACGTAACATCTATGCAATTCTTTCTTTTAATTAAGTTTTATTAAATTTTTTAGAACAATGATTTTCAGATGATGAATAATTTTTACTTTATAAAAAATATTTTTGTAAATATGTTCTTTATTTGCAATTAATTTTTCCTGATGGCAATGTGATTCATTTTCTGGACCATATAAAATCAAAACAGGTAACTGATTTTTTTTTTTCTTTTAAAAAATCAGGAATTTTATTTATTGATCTTATTTATTCTCTTATTTATGTCACTGTTCATCAATTTCCATTCTTTCTTTCAGCGCTTGTCATTTTAGATCTTTTAGTAATATTCTTTAGTTTGATTTTTTTTTTTTTTTTTTCTTTTGAAGAAATTTTCACATTTCTTACATTGCCTAATATTGCATAATATCCTCTGGTCTCTGGTTTTCCCCATGCTTAAAACTAGATGTTGATACAGCCACCTAGCTTTGTCAAGATTTGAATTCTTGCTGTATCCTACAACTACCTTCTAATTCTTCACTCTGTACATCATTGTCATTATCATAATGTCTTTATTGCTGAAGTTTATTCTCCCTGCTAACAAATTTGAACCTTAAAACTCGAGAGTTCTGTCTAGATTTGAATACTTACTGTAAGATACCAGTTCCCTTCTACCCTTTCTAATTCTTTGCTCCGTCTGCATCATCATAAAAGTCTGTGTTGCTGAATCATGTTGTTGTACTCTCTGTAAAATATGAGTTATCTCTTCCTGATTCTGCATTGAATTTGTCATCTCAGTTAATTTATGGATAGCTTTGAGTGAAGTCCTGGTCAGGCTTTTTGTGCTTTTTTTTTTTTTTTTTTTTTTTTAAGACTTTGTCTTTTGGTCATCATTATCCCCTCCTCCCTTCCTCATCATCTTATCAGTTTCTTTTGTTTTTCTTCTGCTCATTTTTTATTTCTTTTGAAAAAAAAAAAAAATTATTAAAATAATGTCAATAATTATTGCTAGATGCCTAGCTGTTTCCCTTTCTGGTCGACTGCATGTTGATTCTGTTTAGTGTTTGCTGTAAAAACAAACAAAACAAAAAACTTTATAAAAATTAAATAAATGGATGAATTTTTATTAAAAAAAAAAAAAAAAAAAAAAAAATCTCCACTTCACCTCATCTTGCATTACATCAGTTTTTTTTTTCTTTACACTCTATACAACCAGTTTTTAATAAAAAAGAAAAATAGAAAAATATTCAGGAGACTTTTTTTCATTATTTTTATTCACATTTTTTGTCTTTTTTTTTTTTTTTTTTTTTTTAAGAATTATTATTGTAATTTTTTTTCCAGGTTTTGATTTTTTTGGATTTTTTTTCCAAATTTCATATTCTATACACTGATGTATGCAGACAAGTATCCTCATCTTGGTTGTTATATTAATATATTAACACAGTTCAAAATTCCCAGAAGGTTACCAACTGACAGATAGTTGAAGGTAGTGACTAAGAGACAGTTGAAGAATGTCACTGATGGTAAAAAATGGCTGAAGAGGATTACCAACTACAAGAAAGTTGAAGAGGGTTAGTGACGGTAACAGAAGGCTGAAGTCGGTTACTGATGGTAATAGATGGCTAAAAAGGGTTAGTGACGGTAATAGACAGCTGAAGTCTGTTACTGATGGTAAGAGATGGCTGAAGAGGATTACCAACTACGAGAAAGCTGAAGAGGGTTAGTGACGGTAACAGACGGCTGAAGTCGGTTACTGATGGTAATAGATGGCTGAAAAGGGTTAGTGACGGTAACAGACAGCTGAAGTCTGTTACTGATGGTAAGAGATGGCTGAAGAGGATTACCAACTACGAGAAAGCTGAAGAGGGTTAATGACGGTAACAGACGTCTGAAGTCGGTTACTGATGGTAATAGATGGCTGAAAAGGGTTAGTGACGGTAACAGACAGCTGAAGTCTGTTACTGATGGTAAGAGATGGCTGAAGAGGATTACCAACTACGAGAAAGCTGTATAGGGTTAGTGACGGTAACAGACAGCTGAAGTTGGTTACTGATGGTAATAGATGGCTGAAGAAGGTTAGTGACAGTAACAGACGGCTGAAGTCGGTTACTGATGGTAATAGATGGCTGAAGAGGATTACCAACTACGAGAAAGCTGAAGAGGGTTAGTAACAGTAACAGACGGCTGTAGTCGGTTACTGATGGTAAGAGATGGCTGAAGAGTTACCAACTATGAGACAGCTGAAGAATGTTACTGACTATGACAGGTAACGGAAGAAGGTTACTGACCACGACAGGTAACGGAAGAAAGTTACTGACTATGATAGGCAGTTGAAGAAGGTTACCAACTCTGCCATAGACCTTAAGACAAGAGGATATAGCAGCTGAAACATTGTAATTATAATAACAACTAATATGTGGTCACAAATGCAATTACATCAGTGTATGATAATGATAATTCCTCATCTCAGAAATTCAGATAAAAACTGATATTTCTAATTTTACAAATCAACTTCTCAATTCTTTTACAAACCAAATTTATGTAGTAGATTAATACAAAAGTTAGGAATCTCTTTGACAATAGATCAACACCTTTACTTTATGAAATTAAATAATACAAAATATTGTTAAATTTTGAAATAAAATTTCTCATGAAGGATATAGCTAAATGAATTATAGAATAAGAAACAAGGGCTTCAGTTCTTTACTATTATAAACTATCATAAAAATAAGAATAAAAACTGATCTATTTTAAAGTTAAGAGAATACTACATTCTCAAAAATGCTTAAACTTATTTTGTGCAACCAGAAAATTTGTTGAATTTCTATTAGAAAAGAAAAATTGGCTGGCACAAAATGTATTCTAAGTAACAAGTGATTTGATTTTTGTTTTTTGTTTTTCTTCTCATATTTAGACAATTTTTGATTTTTGCAAGATTTTTGTGTCAATTTCGATGCACTGAATTGTTCACCTTGGATATAGTTTTCTAAATTATTGTTTACTAATAATAAATAAAAAAAGACGTACTCTACCAAAACATTCCATAGAAAGATAATAACAATCTTTAGACCCTTGTTATATTGAATCAATTCAATCAAAATGAAACTTACTGTGTATATGTAAATAATTTAGTGCTTATAGATAAACTAATACTTTATTTGTTAGCCGATAAGTTGCAAGTTTAAAAAAAAACAAAGCATCCAAATTGTTTCATGGACAGGAAGCTAAGAGGTAATGGTTTGAATTTTACAGCTTTGGAATTAGGGGTTGAATTGTGATAAGTCCAATAAATAACCCTGTAAAAATATGCAGCTTCTTGGCCAACAAATATGGTAGGTATCTTAAGAATCCTATGCATAAATGTAGCATTTGGGATTTTTTTGTCAATACAGTCAAACAAAAACTTTTTTTTTTTTTTTTTTTTTCATCTTTTTTTAAATACTGATATTTATGGATATCATATTACAAATTATTTGTCTTCTCCCTTTAAGTTCATTGCTTCATCTTTCTTCTTTTTTTATACTCGTATCTTTTCATTGTATTTACACTCATTTACGTCTTGCAATTTAACATTTTCTTTTACTGTCAACATAAAACATCTATCTTTATATATATATATATATATATATATATATATATATATATATATATAATGTGATCTAGTTTTCATACTTGCTTCTATGTTTGCATTGTTTTATTTCCAACAAACTTTCCAACTTCCTACCACCTCATCTATCTTTTTATTTATATCCAGCATAGATCCATAGATCCAACACACATTAAAACTTCAAAAAGAAAACAGTTATGCAAATGTTAAAGCCTTAAAACCAACTATGCAAATATTCAAAACTAACTAAAAGCAACAATGAAAACATTTAAAAAAAAGAAGATACAGAAAGGTTCATATCTGGGTGAATTTTCCCCAGAATGCACTTGTATTAATTCCATAGACTTGTTGAGTATTTTAACCAGCACAAATTTTTGCGATCTCTATGCATTTATTATTATTATTATTATTATTGTGGAGTTTTTCACACCAGTGTTAGCTGATGGTCTTTCACTGGAGTCTGAGTGACAACAAGTCTCCTCAGGTCTCCAGGACTCTTCTGAGTATTCTAGCCAATTGCAGATATGCAGTTGTCTGGATGGTCGTAATTCTTCCTATGATTTCCAGTTTCTCCAGTCTTTATTATTATTATTATTATTATTTACCTTTTGAAATTTTCATAAATAATCCTCATTTTGTATTCGTCTGTACTGTGTGGAAATGTTTGTTGTTCAATACACTAAATCTGTTTATTACTGAAGAACTGACCAATGGTCACTCAGTGCCCAATTCCACTGTAATGTTACAAAAAAAAATCCAAAAACAACCTCTCCTTGAAAATCTAAACTATGCACTTTAAATTTATCCCATTCATCCCTGACATCTTTTAAGAGTGGATTGATCATGTTCATTATAAACATTTTTATCTGTACAACACTTGACTAAGATTGCTAAACTAACATGTATGCATACATTTTAGTTACTTCATCTTTCAATGAGACACAAGTTGATTTAATTAGGATATTTATTTCTTGGTTGTCAAATTGAAAAATTACCGTGTGTGCCGTTTGATGAAAATTATAGAAAAGATGAAGAGAATCACTTAACACAATGATATTTTTTATTATTGATATTTGCAGGAAGAAAAGGAAATTCAAGTGACTGATTTCTACTTTTTCTAAAACAAAACAAAAAAAGATTTCTATTACAGTTAATGAGTAAAGAGTTTCTTCAAAATTATCAGATGTTAAACATTTAGTCTAGAGTGTGATATAAGTAACTCAGCACCAAACTTTTTTTTTTTACCTTATTTTTCTAATACTGGTATCATTGGGAAATGAGAGAAGTTTTGGGAAACAGGCTATTGATTCATTTACCAAAAACTGATACCTGCATTGGAAAAATAAAGTCTAAAAAATGTTAAGCTATGGGTTACTCTTACTGCATTTTCAACCTGGATTAATTGTTTAATTCATAAAGTAACAAAAATGAATACTTCTCTCTTGTGTCTTGATTAACGATCAGGTTTTCCAAAATTGCAGGAAATTAATTATTCATTCTTTAAATTCATCTCAAAATATAATCAGGTTATTAATTAACAACACACACTCATGTCTCATTTTATTCCTTTGGAAAAATTTTATATTTATCTTTTCTTCTTTTTTTTTCTTTTTTTTTTTTTTCATGTTTTTCACTTGTTCTAAAATAATCATTGAATGAGTTTATTACTTGATAATAACTTTTATAGTTATGATCTGCTTTTAGTTTGTATGTTACTCTAACACAGTCAAAATAAAAAATAAACACATCATTCCAAAACTTCTCTAGGAAAAGAGAATAAAGTAATTTGCAATTTAATAATGTTGAGGTCTACATTCAATATTATTCCTATCATGATATTTTCTCAAGGGAGACAACTATTCAATGCTAACGATAGTGTTCTTCCTCTAATTTATTTTTTTATTTCTATGCAATTATTATGAATTCTATAAATATGACATGACATGACTTGGCATTGAACTTACTGGTTACTGAAGGTGGCCTTTAAGCAAGTTCCTATCATGTGCTTATTTACCTGAAATATGTCTTATAATATACAAAGAAAGAATGGCTTTATACATTTGCTTTTTTCAAATATTTAAGATTTTCATATCAGAGCTACAACTTCTTTAATAGTCGATAAGTCCTACTTACATATGATGCATAAATATAATCTATCTATCTATCTATCTATCTATCTATCTATCTAATAGATAGATGGCAAAGATATAAAAGCGTGAACTATAGAGGGATGAAGATGAATTACAGGCAAGTGATAATTCTCTTTATAAAGGTCTTTGTAAATCAAATGCTTCTTTTAAGTTTAGCATATATATATATATATATATATATATATAAAGCAAAGTATAAATTCTACCAGTTTACATATTATAAAATAGTTATTTAACTGTATTTCCTAGTATTAACCTTAATAAGAACATTCAATAGAAACTGTGTAAAAAGGCTTCTAATTTTGTTATTTACTAGGCACTAGCTTTTGCGGTAATGTTCACCTTTAGTTGGCTAAATTCCTAGCAAATAAGGGAATTAGAGTAACCACCTTTGACTTTCACTTTGAAACAACCCGGTAGCCATTTTGAAAGTTTCCATGCGAAATAAACAAATCTTTCAAAAACAATACAACTGCATGCTTTAACACAAAAATATCATAAAATGTGTTCCTAATAACAATTAAGTTCATTTCAGATAATTTTATGCTAGGAATTTAGCCAACTGACTTACACTTTGAAACAAGCCGGTAGCCATTTTGAAAGTCTTCGTGTGAAATACACAAATCTTAGAAACTTTTCGAAAACAATACAACTGCAAACTTTAACACAAAAATATTATAAAATGTGTTCTTAATAACAATTAAGTTCATTCCAGATAATGCGCACGCACAATTTTATGCTAGGAATTTAGCCAACTAAAGATGAAAATTACCGCTGGGTTGCTTATAATACCTGCTATTATCAAGTGGTTATTATAAGCAGTTAGCAGGCTAAGTGCTGTTTAACTATGGTAATCTAGATGGAATCAATGCTTTCAACATGACTTATAATCAAAAGGGCATAGAATTTTTGGATTTCAATGAAATATAAAGACAATTGAGGATAGGGCAAATGTACAAGTACATGGGATAATTCTTCATCTGAGAAATTTTGACAAGATATAAGTTGGGGGGTGGGGTGTATTTATATAAAGTTGGGCCCCACTGGATTATCTAATGATTTATTTATCTCAAAATAGTTTTATTGTTTATTTGTTTTGAGAAGACATAAATAGCTTTTTTTTTTTACATTATACTAAGAAAGCATTGAGAGAAATCAATCTTTGGGTTATGCTTCACTTTTGGACAAAGATCAAATGTTTGATAATCAAAATATTTCAAGATTAATAAACTTATCATCGAGGCAGGCTTAACATAATGGTTATCATCTTAGGAAATGGAATTGATGATCCGAATCCTGGACAAGGCTGTTTGCATTTCACTTTTGACCTTGTGTCACTCATGGTGTAGGGCTTGGGTAAATACTCTATCTTTCCCTTCCCTCCCTGTCACCATAACAAATCCAAAGGATGAAGGTAAGTTGGTAGGTAGCTACACTAACCTTAATACATAGATATTTGTTACCTTTTTTTTTTTTTTTTTTTTTCACAGATTAGTATAAAATGCATTCAAAATCCATCTTTGCCATAATGTTTATATTAGGAGGAGGTATTAAATTTGAAATATTAGTGTATTAAATTTATTTTTTAATATTTTTTTATACATCCCATAATATTATGTTTATGCATCCCATAATATTCCGTTTATACATCCCATGGTATATGAATATGAAATTCATAACCAGCTAATTCACATAAAAAAATAAGATGAGTTTTTCCGATTATGTTCTCATTCTTTCACCTGTAAATTTCTAACTTCCAAAGATGAAAGATATTTGCTACAGTATGTCTTCTTATAGGCTGAAAATCTTAAATATTTAATTGATTTGAAAGAAACAGACATTTAAAGCTTTTCTTCTGTTTCTGTGAGTGCACTTCAATTTAAATTGATAAAAACTGATTCTCACTTTGGAATTGAATTCTCTCAGCAAATAGACCAGCCAAACAAATGAATTTAATGATATCAGTTGAACTTGGAGGTATTTACATTATTTAAATCATCAAAATATTGCAAGATGTTTTTCAAATTAAAATTTGAGTTGCTTTAAAAACTGGTAAAATTTAGAAATAAATTAATTCTGAAAATAGTTTATTTATTATTTTTTACAAATATGTTTATTAATAATATTTCAGCATTTAAGTGAAACCCTACTTACAAAAAGATGTTGGTAACACAGCTATTGTTGAAGAATGGTGGAAAAAGATGTATCATGCATTGAAGAAATTTAAAATGACCTCCATTAGTTTCTTCATAGGGGACTAAATCCTCAAAACAGTGGGTGGCTTATCTACCCTTGCCTTTCACAACAGCCCATGGATTGTAGGTGGTATTCTTACTGAACCGAACAACCCAAGATATATTTTCAAATGATTTACTATCAAAATATGCCCCAAATGTGGGTGGTATTTTTACTGAACCCAACCTCAAGATATGATATATTCAAATGAATATCAAAATATGTCTAAAACTAATCAGGAAAAATTCATTATTCCAATATATATACGCTTGTAAAAAAGAAATTGATATCTTATGATTTGGTTGGTTTTTTTGTTGTTTTTTTTTACTATGCTTTGCTTAGGTTGTTTACAGTACTTGCTGTTATGAAGTGGTCATCCATCTAACTTCTGAGCAGGCTATTTAACTTCAGAAATCTGTCAAGAACCAATGTTTTCAGTGTAACTTATTATTTTTTTAAATTTACAAAGCTTTCCCTTGTCTAACACACAGGCCTCAGGTTGCTGTATGTAATGTTGCAAAATATTCAATCCTCAAAGTTCAGACTCATAACTATTTAACTTTAATGATCTATTGGGAATTGGTGCTATTGTAATGTTTGGTGGTAGGGAAGATATTTAAAAGAGTCCCTATTTTCAAAAGACCAATATTATCATAAGTATTGATCTTTGATCACAACAGAAGAAAAGATAGTCATTTTATTACAAAAACATTTAATATTTTATATGCACAATTTGATAACTTCAAGTGGTATTAAAAACAAAGAATACACCACAAGTGTGTCCCAATAGCTAGAACTATACACATTATTCCATGAACGGGAAATTTGTGAAAAGGATCTAAAATAAATAAAAAAAGGATTACTTGATAAGTGTAGAAGTAATATAGCCATGTGGCAATACTGTTCCTTGGCAGGAATCAGAGACTACAGGTCAAATACCAGAGGCAGAAAAAAGAGGTTGAAAATGGGGGGGTTGTCATGTAACCCACTAAGTAAAGTAAAGTCGTCGGGGTGGCCTAATGTCGGTATCAGCGAGGGAGTCTAACCCCTTTTCACTAGTGCTAGACCAAGGAGATTGTTTTAGCGTCTGAGGTGGAGCGCCACACCTATCATCAGCTCCTTATTTTACTGCACAGGTCCTGGTGCTACTCATACGCTGAGTTGGTGATGGCTGGTATCGAACTAGAAACCACAAGGTTTCTAGCCGAACGCTCTACCGACTGAGCTAACCCGGCCCTTAGCCCCTAATAGTCATGTAAATTATCCAAGGGAGATAATTATTTATTGTATCCCTACAGTGCATTAAGCATAACTTGATTATAAGTCTGATACACTATAAAAGTTAATTATTAAGAGTTTTGGGGGCTTAGAATTAAAATTATTATATATTTTGTATAGTTTGGGCTGTGACAGATTCTCTAGTCTTGAAGTTTAGTTTGTATTTTGCCAAAATATTCTTTAGTTTATTCTATGCATTGGTGGATATGTATTGTTTGAAAATATTACTATTAAAGTGACAGGAAGTTAAGGCTAAAATTAGTTTTACATTGGTACATCAATAAGTTTGTAGTGATGTGAAATTTGTAATGAGTAATGATTGTAGTAATTGTAATTATAGTTTGTAATGATGAGAATAAATATTTATTTTTTAACACTCAAATGTCCTCAACTAAAGACTTGCAGGTTGAAAACCATACTCTATATAAGCTAGTCTTGCAGACCCATTACTAGTGAATAGCAACTTTGATCCTTGCTTGATGTCCCATACTTGCAACCTTGTATTTCATCCTACCCATCTCAAACAGGCTGGGTAAATATCTACTCTCTATCCTTTACATGACAGAATATTAGAAACAATATGATATTTCAAATTATGAATAATGCAATCATCATTTTATTGAAAACAAGTACAGCAGATTTTTTTTTTTCACCAATGCATGAATGCAAGTATTTTGGGGATTGTTTGGTTTGGTTTGGTTTAATGGCATATCAACCCTGTGGGTTATTTAATGCCAACTCTATAATATTTATAAAATAAATATAATATATATAACAATGAATAATATAATGAGTAATATAACAAATAAATAAATAATATAACAATATATAGCATAACACAATATTTATACATTTGTATGTTTTATAAGCGATTATTTTGTGGTAATTTTCTTTCTAAAAACAAATTGTCAGGGTGTAAGATTACACTAATCTATTTTACCTTACAGTTGCATTCCCAATGGTATTGTGGACATATTTCATATCAGACTCATAATTTTCAATATATTTTTATTTCTCGTATGGAGGACAAACTTATATCTATTCTAACAGTTTCAAACAAATCTTCATGTTATTTGCATTGAAAAATCTTCTTTTTTGGTAGGAGCGTAAACTTCACATTCTATGAGGAAGTGTTTAACAGTGCATGGTGTTTGACATTTTACACATTGTGGTTGTTCTGCTTGTTCTAGTATAAAAGAATATGTAAGCCTTGTGTGGCCAATGTGCAGCTGCGCCAATACTACCTCCTCCCCTTGGAATTTTCTATATACCAGTTTCCATTCTCCTAGTGATGGCTTAATTGTTAATAATTTGTTCGGTGTGCTACTATTTCAATTTTATTGTCATTTTTATTTGATTCCTTAGGTCTATATATGGCACCTTAGAGTTTGGGTCAACTTCTTTTTTCAGGACACATTTTGCAGCTGAATCTTTTATCATTTCCCAATATTCCTACATGACTTGGGATCCAACACATCACAACTTCTTTTGCCTCCAGTAGTGAATTGAGTTTACATAGTAATTTGACTATTAATGGGTTGGCTAGTATCCTGCTCCTCAGTATGATTAGTACAGACAATGAAACAGTAAAAATGATGAATAGATTGTTAGGTAAAAGGTTAATCATGTAAAATATTATACAGTGAAAATTTCAAGATCAGTGTTGGACTACAGAAATACTGATCCACCATACTTTTTATACTAAGTTTCAATTAACCTCTTAGATTATTATTTCTAGTATATTATCCATTATCATGTTGAAGGTCCAAACACACATCGTCTCTCTCTTCCCATAAAATCCAATTCATATACAGTTACTTTCATTTATGGATTGAAAAACAAAGGATTACAGAGTCTTTCTTGCCTCCCTCTCTGTGCCCTGGTTATGATACTAAAAGGTATCTGGTGGTGAGGCTCCTGTCAAGGAACTGTTGAGTCACTTGTTTGTTGCCATTATTCCCAGATTCACTCTGAATCCGAGTGGTAGTACCTGTTAGGATCCTATCTATGGATCCAATAGATCTGTTTGAAATTTTTTAGATAGGAATACTTGATACCATATAACTGTGCAAAAATTATTTGTGTTTGTATTGTTTACAAAGAATTATTTTTATTAGTTACTTTATAGTTAGTTTATTTTTTTTAAATAAATTTCAACATTGCATAATCCAACGAGGGTTGACATGCCATAAAAAACTAACTTTCCTTTTCTAGCTGTTCTATCAAATTACCTTAAACTGTTTAGTACAATTTTAGAATTATAATCTCATTTTTGATGCTTTTGATTTTTATGAAATCTCCTCACTCACCGTGTTTCTATGTATCTTATACTTATTAAATCTAATGGTCTATTATGGTATGTGGTATTAGTCTTCCTGTAGTATCGTGGCTAACGTGCTGGACTGTGACATCATAGTAAGCAAGTTCGAACTCCAGTTACAGTATTACATTCACTTTTGGACTAATACCCTTGGGAAAGGTATGAATCCACCTCATTTATGGGCTAAATAGTGCTACTACTGTTCTATAAGGATGGCTTTGGTATTAAATAACCCACAAAGGTTGATATGTCATTAAACAAAGAAAACTAAACCAAACCATTATTCTTTTATTATAGAAATAAATAGACTAGTACCAGAAACTGATTTAATAAAATTTAAAATACTGAAATTATTTTCTTTAAGGTGTAACACTGGGACCACAAAATTCTTTAAGTTTTTGTTATTAAATTTCAGAAAAGAGTTAAAGAGAATTTTGGTGGTCAGCAGTAGCAGAAGGAAATGGAATAAGGAAATTGTTAATAATTTGTTCTATTTTTATTTATTTTTTAAATTAAATAAATTCCGTATTTGTCATATAAGCAAAGCTAGGAATTATTTAATATACACAAAATTGCCAAATTATTACATGCATACTTAATGTGCCCCCTTCCTACATACACATGTATACAAGAATACACTGTTTAACAAAACATTTGATTCCAATACATTTTTGTTGCTTGAGCCCTTGTATATGGATGTAGGATTCCAGAAAGCAAGGGAGACAACTGCCTTCTCAAATAGGGATAAA
>JALAJA010001195.1:0-11041 GCA_023376005.1 Doryteuthis pealeii
TCATAGATCAATACTTTCCAAGCTGATCATGTAAACCATTTATTATTAAGTTTTATTCTCCTCTGATGCTCAATTATTGTGATCTTAGTGCCAGACTAAGGTGAATTAATAAATCTTACAAAAGTATTAATTGCCAACACTTGAAGGCTCATCTCAATTGGTTAGAAAAATTTGAAGAATTAAGTCTGAAAAATTTGAAGAATTAAAGTGTCTGAAAAAATTCAAAAACCAAAGGAATGAGTATGATATAAATATTTACCAAACCCCTCTGCATGAGCTAGGATGTGAACTCAAGGTCAATTCTTAAGCCAGAGTTTAACAAGTTAAAATATTTTCCTTCTCCTAGGACTGTTGCCCTAACCAAGGCACTCATAGCTGGAGGGATTAGTTGGGTTTATACCTTTCCTAAAGGTATTAGCGCTATGTGAAATGCAAAAGACCTCATCCAGGATTTGAACTATGTTTCGTCATGCCCATTTCCACAACGGTAACCATTACACCACGCACAAGTATATAAGCCTTCCTTGTGACTGAGCTAGTTGGGCACTTTTCATCAAGACAATGATCAGTTTAAGCCATAGTAAAAAGGCAAGATTGTCAATGCTGATTTCTAGGCAGCAGGCACACCCATACTTGTTAGTGTGGTACATTGAAATATTCTTATTCATATTCAACCTTTTGATATATTTATAAAAAAAGAGAAGTTGAATCAAGAAAACTGTTAAGTTTTGTTGGTTTATTTACAATTTATAAAGTCTGTAATACACTCAGGGTATCATATATATATATATATATATAATATATAATATATATAATAATGATAAAAGTTTCCATCGACTTGGGTAAGTTGAGGATATTCTTTTGGTCTAGGATTAGAGTGTAGTATCTGTCCATCTCCCTTAGACATGTTTTTGTCTTTAGGTAGGATATAGCAACAACAAAAAAATGAGGCAAGCCCCCGGTGCGTCCTGAATTCAGACAACAGAACAGCCACCTACCCAATGCCTGAAATGTGAACATCAAAATAGTCTGATGACTTTGGGATGATAGTCAAGGAGACTCAAAAATTTCTGTCCTGTCCATGCATATGTGTTGTGGGTCTGACCACATTATACACCCCTCTGGGGAGGGAGTAAAATATTTACTACCAGAAAATATTTAGTTGGTTAGTATAGAAAATGACTAAACAAACAAAGGAATGGTGGAATAGCAGTAAAGTCAGTGAGTTAGCAATAAGAACAGTCTTCTTTTATATATATATTATACATATATATATATATATAAAAAGTAATTGGTAATTTGCTGAAGCATTGTTAAGTATTTATAATATATTAGCAATTTGAAGGCAAATACAATGTATTGTATTTGCCTTCAAATTACTAATATATCATAATATATATATATATTTAGATATATAAGACTGTTTTTTTATAGCTATTGCAGGATTTTAATCGCATGGGATATTTTCTGAAAATATCCCATTACGATTAAATCATGAAATGTGTCTTAATATATCACTAAGAAATAAATGTTTACATAATATATGGTATGTTAATTTGCCATACTGGTTTTAACAAAAAACTGTGTTTAATAAAATAATAACTTGGTGTTATTGATCACTAATAATATTGTTTTATTCTCCAACCTATTAAAATCAATTCTATAAATGATTTTATATAGAAATCAATTAAAATATTAAGATAAGTGTAATCTTTTATATCTGTTATTATTTAATTTCGTTAGTGCTTCTAATTTAATATATTTGATTGAATCGAAACTTATATACTTAAGCCCAGAGGGGGTGCATATTCTTGCTAGTATCACTAAGAAACAAAAGTTTACTTGTATATGGTTTGGATAATTTGCATACAGGTTTTAACCAAATCCAGGTTTAATAAATAATCACTTGGTATTATTGATCTTTAATATCATTTTATTCCCAACATATTAATATTTTTATATTATATAGAAACCAATTAAAATATAATTAAAATGTGTAATCTTTTTATATGTGTTCTTATTCAATTTCGTTAGTCTTTCTAATTTAATATATTTCATTACATTAAAAATTAAATACTTACACCCGGAGGGCGCATATTCTTGCTAATAATACTAAGAAATGTTATTTTTTCACACAGCATTTTTGTCATAAGATTTCAAATTGTTTAGGAATAAAAATCAACAGGCGTATGTCGATTAAATATCTCTAAAAACGTTTGACTGTTAAAATATAATTAAAATAAGTGTAATGTTTTTATATGCATTCTTATTTAATTTCATTAGTCTTTCTAATTTAATATATCTTATTGAATTGAAACTTAAATACTTATGTCCAGAGGCGGGGTGTGTGTGTGTGTGCATATTTTTGCTTGTTTGAATAAACTGAAATGAACAAAGCCCATTTTTCTAAATCCTTTCTTTGTCTTTGTTTCTATTTTTACTATTCTAAATACCATGCATGTAACAGTTTTTCAATTTTAACCTGGTTTTAAAACACTCATTCTACAATTATCTTACAGACAATACAAAACTAATTTCAAAGCCGCACTATTGACAGCAGGTACATGTGCACAGCCATGTGCTGTATTATTGACGAGCAGTGAAAGACGAAACAAAGTACAAATTAACCCAATGAAACAGGTACCGAATAAAGAAATGCCAACGTTTGGACTTGCACCTACCAGGCCTTTGGCGGGTGGGGTGGGGTGGGGTTGATATTGGGTGTGGTGTCTCTTTTAGCCATCTTCTTGTCTTCAGGCAGGATGCAGCACAAACACATGCAAAGCAAGCCTCAGGCTGGAGACAGTGGTTTTTGGACTTGCCATGTCTACACACGTCGAACACAAACTGAGGAGACGTACTAATATATATATATATATATATATATATATATATATATATTATATACTATAGACGTACTATATATATATTATATATTTAATATATATATATAATATATATATAATATTTTATATACCATCAACAAGGTGAATTTATTTTTTTGGGTTTACCACCACAAACAAAAACTTTGCAACTCATCTTTATGTATATGATAACATTTTTTAACTCTAGATTCTTCCATGAGGAACCCATAGTGCAATGGTCATCGTCATAGGATTTGTTTGACATGTCAAACCTTGGGTTATTTTATGCCAAAGACGTTTTGTTTTATTCATTCTTGGTGGCTACTCAATTTCTTTTCCAAACTCAATTTTATTAAAAACATTTTTTTTCTATTCAACCCATAGATAGGACCCTAACAGGTATTACCACTCTGGGTCAAAGTAGACCAGGGAGCAATGGTGATGAATATACTCCACATTCCCCAGAGCTCCAGAATTGGAACTTTACCTTCAGAGAGAGTTTAATGTCATACCCGGGACAATGACCCTCAGCCATCGCCTTCTAGCACATATATGATAAAAAGGATTGGGGTGTGCCATAAGGGCAATAGGGTTGGGACAATCATATAGGTGCTAGGGCTTGATGTGACCAGCTGATTCATCGGAGGGCACCTCTCTGAGTATCAAATAAGGGCCAAAGTGGAGTGTTGCATGTCATTGACTGCTCAGCTACCAGGATTACATCCTTAAGCATCATGGGTTGCCACCTACAGCCAACAAATGGCTCCATGGGGGGGGGGGCGGTTTTACTCCTCTGCAGAGGTGCAGTCAGTGTATTCTAAGGCTCCAGCCTATAGAACTCATTGTCATAGGAAATGGACACGGTGACACAAGTTCAAATCCTGGACAAGACTTTACATTTCACACAGCACTAATAGCCTTGGGAAAGGTATACATCCAACTATTCTCCCCCCATCTATGGGTAAATAGTAGGTAAGACTGGGATCTTTAAACTTAGTATGGCAAAAGGTTCAGAAGGAAAATTCTGAATTCAAACCTGTTAAAAATTGACCTTGTGGAGCATCCTACTCATACAGAGTTGGGTAAATAACAGCATTCTTAAAAAGATTTGTAACCAAAAACATGAGTAAAAGTAATTCTTACAAATGCATACACCATGGCAAGGTACAAAGACCATTCTCAAGTCCTGTGTGTCTCTAGAGGAAAACAATGAAAATACACATCTCCCTGGACATCTTGAACATAAAATCTACTAAAAAAATTACCTTGTGTCACATCCTGCTTGTGTGGAGGGGTTAGGTAAATACATATCTTGTTTTAATCTAAATCTTGCTACTTCATTGATATTGTACTCCATCTATTGTATCCAAGAATAATGCACTGAATGTTCTACTATATTGCAGGATCAGATGGCAATATATTGAGGAGCCATTTTGAAATGTAATACATTTGATTGAAAAGTGAAAATACCATTTTGAATTTTCTTTGGAACTTCAAACATCTGTGGTTTTACACGTGATAATAGAAAAGTCAAATCTGAAGTTTAGTTAGGAATTCCATTTTGTTTTTAAAAGAATCTTTTGTAAATTAAAAGGGAATTCAATTTTCTCACTTTTATTACTTGTTCATCTCCACATGTATCTCAAACATTAGGATAATCTTCAAAAAAAAGAAAAAGAAAAAAGTTTCTATCAAAAGCAAACTTATTCACTTTCCACTTGTAGGATTCCTTCCCGTCTTTAGAATTCAAACTGTTTTTGTCAATCCAGAACCAGGATTATAAAGTTTACCGTTTGTTTTATTCTTTGAATTCCTTCTTTGGATCTAGGGAATTAGGATTATTGTTTGTCAGAATTTAAATACAGTTCTAGGTAACAATCATCTTCTATAAGTTGCAGGTTCAATCCTGACCATGCACGATAATAACATAAAATACTTAACATAGCTTAACACTTGTACCCAATCAATATGTGCACAGCTTCCAAAATAAGTGTTGTATCAATACTGAAACCCTGATAAACAAAAGAATCAGCATTGTCTTTTAAAGTGTTGCAATTTGATTTTCCTTCAATATAGTTGAAGTCAAATTCAGACTTGGAAAATACTTTTAGATTTAGCCAGTGATGCTGATAGCTTTTCGATTTAGTGCAGTGGTTCTCAACCGGGGTCCATATAACCTTTTTTGGGACCCGGGCAAGTAAAATGTATTTAACTATAAAAATACAATAGGATTTTAAAACAATGAACAGTTATGGGAGTCTACCAGAGTGAAATAGTATTAAAAGGGGGTCAATAGGTAAAAGAAGGTTGAGAACCATTGATTTAGTGCATCCTGGTAGGCATATATTTGCTTTGAATGAGTCCCCCGGTAAAATTTATAGGTCCCAACTAAAGCCGTCTAACTCCTACCTTGTAACTTATCCTGTGTAATTTGTTTCTAAGAAACTATTGAAATCTATTTACAGTTAGCTTGAAATGTTGGGGGAAGAAAAAAGAAAGACACTGGGACTCATGGATATGATTTTACTGTGTCCTTTTAGATTTTTGTGTGTCAGGGACGCATGACACATACCTATCAGCATCTCTGTTTAGTGATAACTATTTTTTCTTTCATTATAATTTTTTTTTTTTTTTTTTTTTTTACAAACATAAATCAAGAAATAAGTATCGTTATATCTTATCTGTCTGTATGTGTTGATTAGATGCATGATGTGAATAATTCTGATGTTTTGGACTTTGTCCTCATTTTTATTTTGTGGCACTGTTTTTACCCCCCCCCCTCCAAAAAAAAAAACAAAAACAACTTTAGATTTTTATATTCTGAATATTAGACAAGATATTACAATAATTTTGATGTTTTGGACTGTTGTTCTCATCTTTATTTTGGTATGTATAAACACAACATTTCGGCAACTGTATCCTCCAGTTTTCCTCAGTGTTCTCTGTATATCTGAGCATAGTAATGATCAACAGTCAAACTATTAAAAAATGATTTCCCAGGTTAGGTTGGATACACAGGGAACACGAGGAAGGCCAGAGGATACAGCAGCCGAAACATTGTGTTTATATATACCACAATAAAGATGAGAACAACAGTTTTGAAACATCAAAATTATTCACATCAAACCTCATCTGAAAAATATAGATAAATAAATATTTATCTTGTTAAGTTAGATAGAAAGAGTAGAGCAAACTGAAGTGTTATTGAAACAATAATCATCCTCCTCAGAATGAAAAAGATGAGGACAACAGTCCAAAAACATCAAAAATGATTGTAATATCTTGTTTGATAGTCAGAAGATCAAATCTAAAGTTGTTGTTTTTGTTTTTGTTTTGTTTTTTACAACAATATTAAAATCTCACTTGAGATTAGATAGTTTTGAAAGACATTAGTAACTTTGTTCACCTTTCTCTTTGAACGTAAGAGAAAGAGAGAGGGGGGTTACTGTCTGCAGTTGAACAATATCTGAAACAAAAAATAAATCTATGGAAAAATAGAAAAAAATACTCAAGT
This sequence comes from Doryteuthis pealeii, assembly GCA_023376005.1. Lineage (NCBI taxonomy): Eukaryota > Metazoa > Mollusca > Cephalopoda > Myopsida > Loliginidae > Doryteuthis > Doryteuthis pealeii. Next base: position 6,379 of record JALAJA010001195.1, read on the forward strand.
ACAAAGTTTATTAGATTCAAACATAAGTCATTAAATTGATTTATAGGAATATTTATTAACCTTTTCTTCATTAACTTCATTAAATGTTACCAAGTAAAGTTAAAAAAAAAAAAAAAAAAAAAAAAAGAAGAAAAAATTCTACAGCATTAAATGCAATAATATCATATGTTCATGGCATCCACATGTATTCTGTATACAAAGAATATATTGTAACTATATAGTTCAGATCTGAGAAAGATTTAAATCTTGATAGTCCTAGTTAAAAGCACAGTAAGAGTAACCCGATGCCAAACTTTTTTAGACCTTATTTTTCCGATGCCGGTATCATTGGGGAACGAGAAGAGTTTTGGTAAAAGGGCCAGGCTTTTGGCCCGTTCACCAAAAACATCAGAAAAAATAAGGTTTAGAAGGTTTGGCTTTAGGTTACCCTTACTGTGCTTTTAATATGGACTATTACAGTTAATAGTCAGGTTTGACGTGTTCATACACAAGTACATATTGTTAAAAGTACAGAATGGACATAGAAACTATAATATTTAATCATTATCTATTTCAAAGTTGAAAAATAATATTGAAACAGTTTTTTTTTTCTTTTTCTCTTTGACAGGATGCTCTATCTAACAAATACAATTCTTTGATAAGATTGATCAAAGAAAACTCAAGTAGAAAAGGAGAGAGAGAGAGGAAGAGAGAGAGAGAGAGAGAGAGAGAGAGAGCAAACAGTTGGAAAAAAAATAAAGTCACAAACCTAATCATAAATGAATGACCATTGTTTTAGAATGAATTGTTTGTCTGTCTTTGTCTTTTTTTTTTAAACACATGAATGAAAAGCTATATGAAATGAAACAACAGAATTCATACAGATTAACACCACTATGTACACAAATATACAAGAGGATAAACATGATTAACTGAGATGAATTCACAAGTTGTTTGTACTTGGACCATAAAATAAATTTGATATCTCATGAATCACAATATTATACCCTGTAGAGATAATCTTAAAACAGATGCTTTTTTTTTTTTAAATTTTTTGTTTTGTTTTGTTTTGTGTTGTTTTTTTTTATTGTTTTTTTTTATCAACATCATAATCCATAAGAACTTGAATGAATGACAGTTATCAATCCTAGAATGAAAACTGGATTAAATTTTCAATTTGAAGGGAAAAAAATCCATTCTTGGATATGAAAGGATGTAAAACTATTGGATTCCTTTTTTTTTTTTTTTTTTTTGGTTTTCAAAGAAATTTATGTTGGAATCTAGCATGATTACTTCAGCTCCAAATAGAAGGCATTTTAGGGAAGAAAAAAAAAAAGGGAAAAAAAAAAAAAATTGTCAGAAAAAAATATTTCATATCGCAATCTTCTCAGAGTTAAATTTTTAGTTAGCTTTATTCCTGCAAATCATTCTTAGTCAATCTTTTTTTTTTTTTTTTGATGACAGTAGCATTTATTATTTCTTTCCAAAATATATCCAAAGAAAAATAAAGAATTCATCATATAAGAAAATAGCATAGCCACTAGTGAAGTATTAGTGAAGATCAACTACATAACATACTAAAGATTCACATCACATCAAAAAGGCTAGCTATTTATAAGCTACTGCCTCAAAAAAAAAAAAAAAAAAAAAAATTTTTTTTTTTTTACCCTGCTCTTTATCCAAAGTTGTACAAAAAGAAATTATAAACTGCCTGCCTTAATAAAAAAATCAGTGTTCAAAATTCCAATGAACCCACTGACTTGATTTTTATTAAAAGATTTTCAAGTTCAGTCCTCAGAAAATTTGCAGTATTGTAAATCAATGAAAAAACATTGTCAATATTTAGCATTTAACAATATATCAGGTGACCCATAAGTTCTTTACTCGTGGATGTAAGATGGAATATAGGATCAGGCAATTCTTAAATAAGATATGGATTAGAAGAGAAACTATGGAAGAGGCACAATATATTTTCTTTCTCCACCTAAGATTAAGTGATTTTGTGCTATGAGAAAAATGCTTTTAGTAAAAAAACTAGAAGTTTGGAGTATTTTATAGCAAAATAAAGTGAATCTCAATTTTATCATATATTCTATAAACCTTACAAAAAATTTGTCATTGTTTTACAACCAAATGGAAACCATTTGAATTATATTATTAAATGATTATTACCATAATTTGTCTTTTTTTATTTGCATGAAATATAGAAATGAAATGTTCCTTGCCATTTAATTTACAAAAAGAGAATTTGAAATGAGAGAAAGAAGCTTTGGGGCACCCACTATACCATGATTTATTTGCATTTATGTGATATTTGTACAAAATTAAATTCTGAATGCCAATGATCCATTTAATTTGAATTTTAAAAAAAATCTTGCCAGTGTCATGTTTAACATAAAAAGAACAAATTTGTTCTTTTATAAAAATCTTCTGAACAAATGAGTAAGGGCAAGCTGTAATTGGTTAAGGTAAGTTTTTTTTCTCTTTCTTTTCTTTTTTTTAATAAAGAAGGAAAATATATTAAGAAATGTAAGAAAATGCAAATAACACTGGTTTAATTTATCTGAAATGTATGTGTGTATGTGTGTATACACATGCCAATAAGATATATATTTACATTCATTTTTAAAATACCTGTATAATATCTGAAAATGGTCAAAATTGAAAAATCAAACTTCTCTAAGTTTATCATTACCAACTGGATTTTGACTTTGTTCAATATATAAAAAGAAATTCTTAAAAAAAAAAATTCTAAAAAAAAAGAAATTAAAAAAAAAAAGAGAAAAAAAAAAAAAAAGAAGCAAATAGAATAAATGAGTATTATCACCTGTAAATATGCCAGCAGATTTTTATGTTTAATTACTTAAATTCTTTTTTTTTATTTCTAGATATAAGCTACACAGTAGGCAAATATTTTATTAAGCATATTAAAAGAATCTTTATAGAAGAGTAATGTTTACTTACTTATATTCCTCCTACAAATAACAAAAGTAGAGCTAAATCTTATTATAATGGACATTATGTGCATATCTCTTTTGTAACCAAAACTGCATCACCCCCGACATCACAATTTCCTTAGTTTTACATCACATTCACCATTATTATATTTCTATTCAAATCTCATTCATTAAGAAAAATTATCATTAATTATCAATACTGTTGGCCCTGTTTACATATCAATAACATGCAATTACAATTTATATACAACCAAATAGTGTATTATAGTGTGAATGGGAATGATTAATTTGCATATTGATCTTAAAAAATTGATTTTAATAAATATTTGCTTAGTTTTATTGATTTCTAGCTGTTTGGTTTAATTTTTAATAATTAAAAAAAAAAACCCTTTAGCAAAAAGAAATAATGTAATTTTAAATGTCTGATTTAGCTAAATAGTTGAATTAAGAAAATTTGCAATAAAAAGCCGGAACTGTTCTATTCTTCAATATTCCCCCACTATTTCAAATAAGTTTAAAGTAATAACTAATAGTTAATGATTTATATAGAAATCAATAAAATAAGTGTAATCTTTTTATCTGTGTTCTTTATTTTATTTCATTAGTCTTTCTGATTTAATATAATATTTTATCGCATTAAAAATTAAATACTGTGCCTGGCAGGTGCATATTTTTGCTAGTATTTTTTAAATACTTAGTAGCAATAATATAAATAAATAAAAAAAATCTAAAAAAAAAAAAATCATTGTCTAAAATGGTTTTGTGGTGTTATTACTATATATGGTATAGAATTGAAAAAAAAAAATACCTATTTCTATGTTGCTACGAAAAAAAATATAAACATCTCACACAATAAACAAAGAACATTTATAAAAAAAAAAGGTAGAGGATAATTTTGATGATGATAACATTATACAATATTTTTTTTCCAAGCTATCTTGATAAAAAAAAAATTATATTATAAAATTGGAAACCAGTGTTTTAAAAATGAATGTTTGAACATTTTAACTGAACTTATAATAATACTAACAATGCATTAAAAAAAAAAAAAAAAAAAAAAAAAAAAAGCAAAAAAAGTTTAACTGTCGTCATAAATTCATCGCCACCCTACATTCTCCCAAACTGGAATTCAATCTGAAACAAATAAAGAAAGTCTTTTTTTTTTCATGGTTAATTAGCAGCATGTGTAACATATTTATAATAAGGATTTTACCATCTTTTTTTTAAATTTCTTTCTTCTTTCTTTTTATCTCTTCTAGTAAGATGAAAAAAAAAACAATTATAAACTTAAATTTAAGAGGGAAGTTATTTCTCATATTTTTCAAGGCAAAAAAGAAGGGGACACAATGGTTGGGAAAAATTTTGAATTGTATATTATATATATAATATATACTATATAGAATTGCTGGCATTTAATTAAAAATTGAAAAGTTGTTTTGCCAAGCCAAAGTCTTACATTTACAAAATGTATTTTTGTTATCATTACTTTCCACAATTTGCAACTTAAAATTAGCAATAGCTTTAATATAAATATCTCCATCTTGCAGAAGGCCAAAAAAAAAAAAAAAAAGAGAAAAGAGCCTTCTGATATATATCCAATTGTCAAAATCAAAAAGCCTTTTTAATTTTCTTTTTAAATTTCAATTTCAAAGGCATAAGCTTTAAAAACAGACAACATGAATATATGAATCCATTTGTTTTTGGTTTTTTGTTTGTATTTTTTTTTT
>JALAJA010001197.1:5000-12630 GCA_023376005.1 Doryteuthis pealeii
TTTTAGGTTGTTTCTCTTTTCAACTAGGCTTTCTGACTGCAGTTAATTATCCAGTTTATACACTTTTTAAAAAAGTATATATTGTACACAATCAATGATTCTACTGTATATAAGCGAACATAGAGATAACTAAACTGATAATACAAGGAAATAGTTCTAAACTGGAATATGTATTCTTTAAACAAGAACGGTCCTCATAAATTATAAATATTTCAGAATTGGTTCACAAATTGCCTGAGAAGTCATAAACATTAAGACCAAAATCAATATCCCCATTTTTGCAGTCATTTTAAAATCTAATGTCCTGTTATCTCATTTTGATAACATTTTTATTATATTCTTTTCATCTAAACCTTTTTAGGGATTTGCATAGTGTTTTTGTGTCACACTTATGTACTATATTTATATATTTTACTTGCTTTTCTTATGAGCAATATATATGTGCATTAGTATCCTTTTCCAGTGCTACACAGATATGATTATAATCATGCAGATCTGCTCATATATCTTGGCATGACTGTGTGTATCTTATTATAATGGAAATTCAGTGTCTGTCTATACTGAAACTATTCACTTCTTACATCACAATACCCTCAGGAATTGTTATAGTTTATCAATGAGTATTTAATTTATTTGTCAAAATCATTAATTACATTAGATAAAATCTCTAATTATTTAATGATCCTCAATTAAAATCTGAGTTAGATGTTATTAGTGCATTTAAAATCGTGCAATGTGGCTTATATCATCACTAAGAAACTAAAGGTTTACATGATATATGGTGTGGTTAATGTGAATACTGATTCAACATAACTGTTGTTTAATAAATAATCTACTTAGTGTATTGATCTCTAATTTATTTTTTTATTACTCTACATTATTAAAATCATCTTATGAATGATTTAATATAGTAACCAATTAAAAACATTATTGAAATAAGTTGTATTTTTATATGCATTCTTATTTAATTTCATGGGAGTATTTCTTATTTTAATATTTCAATGACATTAAAACTTTAAATATTACTCCAGGGGCAAATATTCTGCTAGTATCTATAATTTTATATGCATTTGAACATGCACGTGTTAAAAATCCAACAAATTTTGAAATAACTCTAAAATAGTGTCAAGTGTGATTGTACATAATCAACTTTTCAATTTTCTTCTACGTTAACCCTGTACTTACTCATTGCACTTCCTTTTATTCTCTGGGCAGCTTATATCAAATCAATAATCATCTCAATATAGAAAATCATTCATGGCTTACCAAAACTGTTTCTCATATGTTCAATTGCTCTTTCTATCAACTCTGATGGAGTTACCAATGTGTTCTTAGTTCACTCTGATCCACAAAGATTCTTCATTTCTAGTAATTTCAAGTGGAATTCATAAAATAGAAAAAAACTATATAAAATAAAAATGAAAATTTTCCTTCCATTTATCTTTGAATTGAAGGTCCAATTTATTTTATTTTTTATTTAAACTTTTAATAATTTCAGCTGTTTTAAATATTTTAGTTTTTTTCTGTTGAAAACTAGTGGGGATGTTGGGAGAAAATCATTCAAATAACTTGTATACAAAAGACAATTTTGTTCACAATAAGATTATTCCCTAATCTCTTATTTATCATAACCTGACATATGTAGATTTTTTGCCAAAATTATTTTTTCTTTTTGTTATTTTTAAAACTTCTTTTTTTTTATGGATAAATATTTTACTGTATAAGATAATAATTATGTTCTATGAATAAAAAGGGATATCTTCTAAATATTTTAAACTAATATTTCAATTTCTACAATAATTTGTGTAAGGAATATAATGAGTAACAGAATTGACTTTAAAATCTCTTTCTGTTTCTTTAGGAATTATTAAATCCAACTGCACAGAATATTAAATTATTTCATGCTCATATATTTTCAAATAAGTGAAAGTTTTAATTAATGATCCCTCTCCAGAATCTTTTTAATAATTGTACCTTTTTTATTCAGGTTTTTATAGATCATTAGCCTCAAGTCTAACGCCTAACCATTGTGCTGTTTACAAATTTATTACTATTTGTGAAATCATCTTTCTTTTTCTCTGGAAGCTGTATTTCATTGGCAAATGTTTTCTACTTCCTCTAAGCCTCATGATTATGAATTAGTATTAATAAGATTCATTTCTTGATTGTTTAGCAGGCAATGGTTAACAAATTTGAAAAATAAAGAAAGGAAAACAAAATTTTGTTAACAAAAAAAAGGGCAATCACTCCACTTTAAAATATGTATTCCAAGGCATGTTGGTAAAATTACAAGCAGCCATTGTTACTGGATCTTCTGTTGGTAAATGCACACATTTGTTGTTGAGTGTTTGTCATTGGGAATCATGGTTAATGTTTAAAAGTATCATTATTATAGCAGGCAGTAGAATGAGTTAAATATTTGTATTGAACAATTGAATTTAGAAGTGATTAAAACATTATTTCCTAATCTGCACTGTTCCTAATTAATTGGCAGAGATCAATCCCTTTAGTGAGTTGCAATTTTTTATTATTTAAAAAGCAACTAAAATAAAAAGAATGAATAATGATGATGACAATGCTTTTATCTAAAACAGTTACTAACAAATACTACTATTGTAAAAAAAGACATAAGTAATAATACAGCAGTGATAGATAGAAAAGTAAAGGATAAGTTTAAAGCATTTTGATTTGACCTTCTGGTACCTTTGGTTGATTTGAGCAGCTAGTGTATTTAAATCAGGCTTCCCAAAGACAAGGAAAACATTAGTTCAAATCTCATAGAGTTTTTCTTTATTAGTTCTGTTATATATTGGTAAACTTAAAAAAAAACTTTGTTGGTTTCACTTGATAACAGATATTAGAAACCATGAATGGTATATCTTCAAATCAGCAGATTGTGAACCAACATTACATGAAGTTTGTTTATTATTTCAAAGATTTGTTAAAATATTAAGAAATTTAGGGGGTACTTAATGTTAATTAATTTATCAATAAAACATTCTAGACTTTTATACAACTTACTGTGACCAATTCCTCTTTTAATTATGAACTGAAGACAAATTATTTTTAGATTTTTAACTTGCTTAACAATTTCACATGCATTTCATCTCTTAAGAATTGATTCAAAAAATTGAATTTGGTCATAACTTCAAAATTGTTATTCTTTTTACATATTTTAGTTAAAAGCAATGTTTCATGCATCATTTGGTGGTTATTTTATATTATTCTGACTAAAATTGAAAAAAAAGAAAATCATTTTTAATTGATTGTTAGAAAGTTTGATTTAGGATTTAACTGAAAATTTTTTAATTCTTTTTTGTCTTTAACTATAATCTAATTTTTCCTATCATTAGATCCATAAATTTAACATTTAGGTTTTATTCATTTATTCTTAAATTATAATGTCCTGTTTAGACCTCTATTGCTCCATCAAGAAAATTATTTTGACAAGTAAATTTCTTCATATGTGATTTTTATCTCATTTTACAGAAAGGGATAAAGAAAGAACATTCTAAGGTTAAATTGTGAAATTACTTTATTCTTAGTTTATTAACAGAGAGTCTTTGAATTGTTCTTTTTTCCATATACTATCAAGCATCTGTGTGTGTGGGGGGGGGGGGGTGAGGGAGGATAAGAAGTAACAATTTTTGCTTGAAATTTGTTTAGGATTGACATTTTCATAGCCTCTCTCGGTTTAGATCCATGATCTCTATAGTATATAATGCAAACACAACACAACACACACAATATGTGTATTTAGGCAGCAGATTTTCTTGATTTTATGAAAGATGAAAGATAAGGATTTAGAGTTGAGTTTTTTAAATCCGTTCACAGGGAAATGTTACAAGTGAAAGATGAGATCTGTTAGGAATTGTCTGAAATCCTTGTTTGTCTTTTTAATAAGAAACATCTATATAATGTGTGGTGCATAATAAGCTTTTAGGTTTTGCTTGTCAGATTGTATGATTTATGTACTCGTTAGTCTATGTATTTATGTAACAAATTATGAGTACAGACAATATGTTAATGGAATTTAAGGTTGTCCAGGTTATTAACTCTTGTAGGGTACTAATGAAATTATTTCTTTCTATCATTTATATATGTGTTAAGTCATTCAAAGTTTAAAAAATGTAATACTATTTTCAGGAGATAAATTAAGACATTATTATAACCTACATAGGCTTTAATTTCCCCTCGCATTTCTCGCTGATAAAATTCCAGAGTTTTGCCAAAAGTCCTGAATTGAATTTTTCCTTATTTCTAAATGTCTTGAAACTAAGAAATATCTCATAGTGATTAAAACAAATGATAATCCAAAAGTGTTTCGGTTGTAGAAAAGAGTAAAACTTTTCATCCCAATGCAATATTTCTTCCAGGGTTTGCTTTTCTTTTCACTAAGTTGCATATTTGCTTCTGTTATAACTTGAGTTATTGTAACAAATTTAAAAAGTTTTTATGATGTTTTCTTACCCTAAGATAGATATTTGTTATATTCCACTGGGTGCAAAGCAAAACCTTCGTCAGTAAAGTCCTGATTTTAGCGATTAATACAATGATGACCACTGTTCTTGTTTTTTAAGAATTTTATTGTTGTTGATATAGAGAAAACACTTCTTAATTTCTTGTAAGAATCAGATGAAGAAAAGGAAGATTTTCATTCAACAAATTGTTGTAAACAGTTGAGCATTGTGCTCAATCTTTGGTCAAAGTCCAGGAGGGAACATAAATTCTCTCCTTATATGTGTTGTATCCAATTAAGATGTTTTAAAATTGTATGTGTATAGTGATACTTAATGTGCTATAATATGCAGCATTGATTTATATAAAATCAGCTTTTATTATATATATATGCCTGAAAGAATCAATTTTTATTGTCATATTTGCCAAGAGCAAATACATAAGAACCTTCAGGATAGATTCCTTTTGGCTACAGGAAGATAATATCAAACTATTTTCATTTGTCCATGTTTAGAAATAGTCAATTTTTAATAGATATTTAATAATATTTGCTTAAATTTATAATGAATTTATACCAAAATAATTTAATTAAAGTAATGAAAATGTTAATGACAAACATCCAAACTGATATTGTTTGTTTCTGCTTTAAGACACTTCTTCTTAGTTGAATTGTGAAAATTTTCTGTCTATGAACTTGTATGTGCTCTTTAAATAATAGAAATAAAATGCAATTATGTCTGTTTTAGCAATTTTCTAACCACATTCTAGGGTTTTCCCTTATAATGTTATGCCTTTTTTCCTTAAAAAGTAAAAATAATAATAAGGGAAAAAGGCATATGTAGTTGTTTAAAAAATGGCAAGACCCTTCAAGCCAATCATAATTTCAGCCTAAAATGAATATTTGAAACTGTTTTGATCATAGGTATTCAAATATGAAATCATTGAAAATCTTGTTTTGAGTAAATATATTATATATATATAATATATTATAATATAATATATAGTATATATATATATATATATCTTTACTAGAGAAGGATTATGTTTGAATTAAATCCTTTCATTATCTCCATTAATTTCATATTTAAATGTTTTAACATAATATACTTGAGTTAAATTTTTGAAAAAATTTTTTAAAAAAGAAAAAGATGGTTCATGAAATTTAATAAAATGTGTATTTTCTTTATATTAGGTTGTCTAAAAAATGGCAGACGCACAGGCTAATCGTAATTCTCTGCAGCAACTGCATCAAGCATTGACAAACTACCTCAGTTGGAATGGCAAGTGGTTGAAAATAAGTTTTGTCGTCTTGCTGATAGAGACAAAGTAAAGAAGAAGTATTTGGATAATGAAGACCTTTGTCAAAGACATTTGGACGGCAGTTTGGGTAAGTTATTTGCATTTCTTACTTTTACGCAATTTCACAGATGACAGAACTTGCATTCTCACTCAGCAATTATGGAGGGAAAAAAAGGACCAAAAAAATGACCTTTACAAAGTTGGTTTTAGGTGTGCCTTCTTTTTCAACCAACCTGAATAATTATTTGCATCATCTTTCTAACGATTGTAATTTTATGTCATTTATTTCTTATGAATAAGTAGAACTTGTGGGAACAAAGGATATTCATACAAGACCCCAAATTTGTATCCAGCTTTTTATTTTATTGCTCTTTTTCTTCTTGAATTCTGCAAAGTTCCTTTTCAATCCTCCTAATACAGAAGAGGTCTTAGAGCAAACTGCTTCACAATGTTTTAAATTGAAACAACATAATTTTAAGTATTACTCCCGAAGTGAACATTGTTATTAGCAAAAAACAAAACACCTCTCCTTAAAGTTTGTCAGTTTGTCTCACTTGAACAGTTTTCTCTTTTCAATTATCTATTATTAGTACAATCTTATGGTGTATTTGAATATTTATTTTGTTTGAGTAATATAAGAGATAACAACTATTAAATACACCGTTGTCTCAGTATTTTATGATAAAGAATAACCCAATGATAACTAGCTTAGTTAGTAACAAAAATATTTTTTTTATATTTATGTTTGAGTAATAAACAATTGCTCTGAAAAAAATACATTCTAATTACTTTTATGATTGAACATTTTATTCAGCTGATTTCTCACGTTTTTAAATTTCTTATCAATACATATGATATTTATTTCTATTCATTTTCTCTAAAAATACCAAAAATGGGAAAAAATTGAATTTTTAAAATTTCTGTTCATTTTTCTCTATTATATTTACATTATTTTTCTCATTAGAAAAAAATTTATTTCTCAAATTTCATTAAGACCTCATATGAAAAGTAGATCTGAAACAATGCAACTCCTTTTACTCTTTCTCAATATTTGGCAAATAATAATATTAGCCCTTGAAAAAAAATGTTTTAAATTTGCAAAGTTTTTAACTCATAAAAAAAGAGATAAGATAGAATTTGCCTTCTAAGATCTTGAAAATGGCCATTAAACGTTGTTGCCTAAGAATATTTAGACATTTCTATGATTCTTTTATTAATTATAATTCATTCTCTGTTCTAAATGTTTTGTGTTAATCATGATGGATTTGTAAAGGATTTATTATCCAGAGCCATCAAGAGGTTATAAAATTATTTGGTCCCACTCCATTTAATTATTTGAACTAAAGATTTCAATTGATGATTTTCAAGAGATTGATAAAACAATTTTCTAACTCTTATTAACTCTGTACCAGTCTATACAATAAGCTTAGTAAAATAGTTTTCCTTTCATTTTCTGTTTTTCAATTGAAAATTAGGATTTGATTAGTTTATAAAGTAAGGATTTTTTTTAAGTGTCACCGTTTAGAATTACAGTTCAGTAAATAAGTTAAATGTGGGAATTCTTTTTATGAAATGAAGTTTGTTTTTGTTTTTTTCAAATGAATTTGTTTGTGATCATCATTATCAGTCATGTTGGCAGCATGGATATCCATGACTCTGACTCTTTCTCTCTAAAACTCACCCTTATTGGTCATCACCCCCTGGCAGGTCCTCTACACAGAATTCAGAATCAAGTACAGAGATTTTTTGTTGGTTCCTACACTGTCCCATGTATAGGTTGTCCACAAGAAGATGTCACTTATGAGTCATCCCTTGCTTCTCGCAGTAAAGTCCAAGTATATCTTGTTCATCTTACTCTGATGATTTTGTGTGA
>JALAJA010001198.1:0-10392 GCA_023376005.1 Doryteuthis pealeii
CACACACACACCACCACACACACACTATATATACTATATATATATATTACAATCGTAATAAAAAAAGATGTACTGAGTTTTTTTTAAACATGAGAGAATTATAAAACGTAAAAGATTGAAAATTAGCTACATACTGAGTCTTCCCATCAAGTTAAGTTGACATGATATAAATCTTGCGGGTCTCCTCACCTCGAAAAATGACAATCGTCTGAACTCCTCCAATTCGGCTAGGGAAAGAAGAAACAGAGAAATGTCTCCCCCTTTCTAGATCGTCCCCAGATTTAATTGTTCACGTGTTCCTCGACTATGTCATGCTAGTAGGAAACCACACTTTTACTCGGTCTTACTTCAAAGTGTTATTCCTTTGTAAGTAGGTCCAGTTGGAAACAATAATTACAGTTCACATGTGGTACCCAACCTTAGAATCTTCGCGAAAAGAAAATATCTAGAATATGAACACGACAGACATCATCTTCAGTTCAATATTGTAACCATTATCTACACTCTTCGTGTATTTTGAATGTTTTCTACGTTATATATTTTTGAAGCAACACTTTCAAAATCAATTACCACGCACTTGGAGGAGGCAGAACATAGCTTATACTTAGAAGTATCAATCTATTTATGCACTTTTGTCAAACGCTGCATTTGCACAAAATAAGAGAGTACGTCAGTGCAAATAAATCCTTTATGAAAGACGAATGTCATAGAAAGAATTATGAAAGAAAGCTTGTCCCCGTGGTTAAAAGGAAAACTATAACAGATGCTGCAAATTTCTCTTCTATTTATTTGTTTATGAGCGAATGGAAACCCTACAAAGTCTGATATACCAGTTGTCACAACAAAATATAGTTGTGCTTTTTATTGGTCGATGGACGAAATTGATGACGACATGTTCGAAATAATTTTTTCTTATTTAGATAACAACACATTTGTCGATCATACCCGAACTGAACAAAATTAATTCCGTCCACCCTGTTCCGAGAGATATTACTGTTACCAACCAACCAACCAACCAAGTTGAACATGACAAAACTATACAATGTTTTTTAAAAATAAGTCTATATCAACAAGCAGTGACGTTTAACGTGGACAAATTGTCAGATAATAAATCTTTTATTAACTGTTCTTGTGGAAATAAAACGATCAATGTAGACTCAGAAGAATGTATTATAACAGGAATTATCTCCTTCCACTGATATAAGATATTCCCCAAGGATCCAAGGAATGCTCTCATATTAAAACAAATCGAAATAAAACAAATATGTCTAATACAATCTTGAAAACATGCAAATATATTACTAAGAAAGAAGCTATGATAGTCTTTATATCATGAAACTCATAATTTATTTTCAAGCGATATAAATATGGCATTTGTCGTGAGTGTTAGTGTTATATATTGTGGTTTACCGTCGTTTGTGGACGTTTAGTGTAGTAAATAGATTTTAATTTGTGTGTTGAAAATCAGAGCTAGACCGTTAGATGGATGGCACTTAATAATCTTAGCTTAACCTCAATTTCCGGTTACAAGGCAACTGTGAGAAAAACTTTTTACTTATCCAGTGTGCTGCTGGAATACATAATGTAAGATCTTACCCGAGCAGGGGCTCAGCCACACGTGGTTTAATGTCCAAGTTTAAGATTTAAAAATGTGAATTCACAACACTATTATGCCTCCTCAAACTACGACAACCAAGGCTTAACCAACAACTTAAAGAAACCGGAACAAAAGAACCTTACCAGCACCTTAAGGACACCAGTCAACAAGATTACCAGACCAGGCTCCGAAGTACCCCTTAAGATACAGAAGAAGCCATGAGGATAGCCATTCAGACAAAAGTGAGTACACAGTACAAGTTTGATATGGAAGATATAACCACGGATACCTCTTATAATACAGAAGTACAGAAAAAATAGAATATTAAATTTGGGAGACACACCTAGGTGTATCCCTCATATGAGAATAGGTACTGAAACGGGGTGTCCCATGATATAGATATAACAGTATGTGTAATAAGCCCATATTAAATCAATAAACTGATTTCAGCGTTCAGTTGCATTTTTATCTATGATTTTGAAGGGCGGTGTACTCCACAACCCAGGCAATCGAGCAACTACAGCTACCAAAGAACGGTTATATGTGTATATTTGATTAGATAGGCAAAAATTATTGCTGATTACTGATCAGCGCTGTATGATGGTCGGTTGTTTTGTTTTATGGTGCATCAACCCTTTACGGGTTATTAATGCAAAATCAAGTCCCTTTTCTTGATTTCTAGTAATTGTTTTGAAAAAAATAAAAAGATCTGAATTTCGTTTTAAATTGCCTCCCTTTTTTCCCGGTAGCAACCCACCTAAAACCCTAAAACAGTTTTTTCAATAAACATCACAGCTGACCCTATCCCTATCCCGAACCCTAAAAACCTCAGATATTTAGTGGAGTAAGTGCTTTTGGAGAAAATGGTGCCTTGTCCTGCAGAAGCAAATCTTTTAAGTTCACATTAATGTAATTTTTCTGTCTATTCTCAATTAAATCCAATTCCTGAAATGATTAACAATACTGATAGCCAAAATACTGCTATGAGTGTTCTTTTCGTTCGGATTTACTTAATATCATGCGGACGTTAGCGAAACGAGGAATTAGCTGGTCAAATTTTAATTCTAGGATACGAAGACCGAATAGAAACAAACACGGAGTATGAACAACAGGACAAGACTACATGTTTAGAGAAGGAAAACAGACCTAGTCGAATGAGTGATTTAGGGAACCAGGAAAATACGAAAGTTAAACGTGACGAATCTACCAGCGCTACACCAAGAATCGATCGAGAAATACTTCAATCTCTGTGGGTCAAATGAATAAGTTACGCCCTTCTATTGTTATGCACATCTTTTTCCCAAAGAAACATTAATCTTTGTTTAAGAATGGAAAATTTCATGTTTGGGTCATTTACAACTT
Source organism: Doryteuthis pealeii (assembly GCA_023376005.1). Classification (NCBI taxonomy): domain Eukaryota; kingdom Metazoa; phylum Mollusca; class Cephalopoda; order Myopsida; family Loliginidae; genus Doryteuthis; species Doryteuthis pealeii. Next base: position 2,960 of record JALAJA010001198.1, read on the forward strand.
TACCGTACAACTCAAGTTCTTATTTACATGATGAACAATGATTGTTAAATTCCGAAAAAATATCAGGCTATATAACTGCCTTTTTCAAATGACTTCTTTGGGGCTTCAGAAGTACGTCCACAGAGAGATGGATTTAGTCCTTCAGTAATTCTTCAAGGACAAATTCATCACTACATTGTCCTTTAACTATTTAATTTAAACGAGGATAACAACTTTTTCCAAATTCATTTCTTAGATCCTCAATACAGCATCAATTTACGTATAAGGATATTGAACAATTCAGATTACGGGCGTATCTTTGTGGAATTATTAGAAATTTATTAGACGATGTAATCCCTATGTTTGCTTCTCGGCTATTGTCAAACGCATAACTCATTCATAATATGCCTGAAGCAAAGATCGTTATTGACCCAAGAGGCCATCATTTGAACATGAGAGAGGTACAATGCACATTTGCAAATTGAAGTTGCAGTTATGCGGTGCAACTTATTAAGAATCTCTTGCAAATTACGCGCATTGTTTAAAGTTAGAGGAGGAAGCTATAGACCATTCCTACCTCATACTGTCTGATGTCTACTACATTCATCCTATCTCCATATATATATGATATGAATGAAGTGAGGGTAGTATACAGGAAGTGAGAGAAGATACTACCGTACTCATTCATGTCTACCCTCTCCTCCCTCCCTTCACTTCGTCACTATACTCGCACAAATTTTGCTTTCAATAAAAAAATCATTCGACTGAAGTGTCCGTATGAATTGGACGAAAACGTTTCAACTCTCTGATTTGTTTTGATTTTCATTTCTTGTTCACCATGTCCTTCTACCTCCTCATACGGTCGGATTCTACTACATCCATCCTATCCCATATATATATAATTATATATATATATATATATATATGTGTGTGTGTGTTGTGTGTGTGTGGGGTTTGTGGGTGAGTTATGGTTGCTTTTTATGGGTATAGTTAGTTGTTTCTACGGCATTCAACCTTTGCTGGGTTAATAATATTGAAGTAAATCTTTCTTTGCAGTATTATATATTGCAAATAACTAATTATATCAACATTTCTAACAAATATTGATGAAATTAGCATTCCTAATACAAAGATTTCAAACAGAATTGATCTTCAAGATATTTCTAAATTAGTAAATTTTTCAGTTATATTTTAATTATCGATAGGACAGAACAGTACCACCACTCAGATAGAAAAGTATCTGGAAAGCATGAAACAAAGAGGTGTTTCTACAATCCCCAAGCCTGAAACTAAGCCTCGATTATCGTATGAATTACACTTTTGGATACCCCTCTGTGACCAGGCAAGGTTTGATTTGTTTTATTGGGGGGGGTGTTGAGGGGGTTTACGTTTACTCTTTTAACAACAGGAACAGACTAAAGTTATTTTTATTAGTCTGTGGAAAATGGTTGTACAAAGTTTATCCGCTGACTATGTTTACAGATCAATCAAAGTCAACTGGAAGCCACTAAATTATATCTTATCAGAAATGTCGGATAGCCTTGGGGCTGTGTTTGATTTTGGGGCCGAGAATAGCACCAGTTTAAACACATATTGACGCTTGATAAACAGAAACAATTTTCTTATATAAAGGATGGTGCGGAGCTGTTAAAAAAGTCAGTTCTGACCAGAGATTCAGTGGAAGGTTGTTAAGAAGACCACGAGATTCAAATTTGCTGAAATAAAAAATCTTTGCCACTAGCAAGAAATAGGCCTTGCCCTAAAGTGACGCGTCCATCCACCTTAGCTTAATACTCAATGCTAATTACCACTAACAAAACAACCAGACAACTCCTCACCGTGTCTCTCTACGACCTAGTCTGCAAAATCATATTCCTATCCGTTATGTCTAATAATAAAACGTTTTAACGGTGTGTTGTCTCTTCTTTGAGTTGCCAGCAAACTATTGCCAGATGCATTTCCACTAATCTCCCGAACCCTCTAAAAACACTCGACCGAAATTACGATTGATATCCGTTCGGTATTCAAAGGAAAAACACAGCGTGCAGAGAAAGCGATCGACAGAGAATTAAGCCGGGATACGTGTTGCAGTTAAGGACCAATGTCAACTTATCAAATACCATTGACTAGCATAAAGACCACACTTCTGTTAGTTGATGATGTTACTGTGTTTTTAGACGATAACGACTTGACTTGTATGGCGTTAGGTGATTATATATGTAGGAAGCGCGGGTAATGGTTAAAGTCATGGGGAAATGGACTTCGTCGTTCCCGAGTTCAAATCCTGACGTGTAATTGCATTTCACTTTGCGCTAATACCCTTGGAAAGGTATGAATCCTACTCTCCCTCCAGCTATGGGTAAATAGTAGGAAGACTGGGCTCTTTAACGTTGCTAGGAACCAGTTTAGGAAAGGAAATCTGATTTAAAACTGTGGACTCCGCCTAAAAATTGACCTTGTGTCACATCCCTGCTTCGTGCGGGAGGGTTTGGTAAATATATAGTGTATATATGTATAATGCAATGTTCCACGGTCCTTAAACTTTGCAACTTGGCTTGATCATATTTATAAACTTAGTAAGTCAGTGAGTAGCCTATAGTAAATCAACCGAAGATGAGGGAGTATATCCCCCTTCGCTAGTTCCTACCAGGGAGATGTTTTTGCTGAATTGTGAGCTCGCAGATGCTTTACGCACGAGATCAAATAACCCCACTTTGTGCAATTCGTGTGTAAGTTATCAAGGACCGATATTGACCCGGTATCTTCTAATTCCGTGGGCGGAATGCTCACTGACTGAGCTAACCGGCCACAACTAGCTAATATTGTCCAATACACGAAACCTAAAAATCAACTTCTGCTTCTTCATTTTTCTAGTAGAGCCGATTACATCTATTATTACAAATAAATATTAAAACGATATACAGTACAATCGATAGTATAAATGATGTTTCCTCCTTAAGAAGAAATAACTTTTATAATCAACCTTTTGACGAGTTTAAAGGAGATATTCAATGGCTCCTCATGATAAATATAAATCAGATAAAAAAAAAAACATATGTTGGTTGAATAATAAATAAATGAATATATTAATTAAATGAGTTCTCTTATAATTTGCTGACAAACGTATTTTTTTGCTTTAACCTTTTGGAAGCTTAAAACACTTTAAAGAATTCTAACAAGTCCTATGCGGTATGAAAACAAAGGTCATATTGTATTAAAATGGCGTTCATTCTGTCGTATTCATTGTTAGTGTAAACATTTTCTTAAAAGCTAACAGCAAGTGTGTTATTTCCTTGTTGAATTTCTTGTGTATACAAGTATAGTTATCATAATTATATATTCATAAATAATAAAAACATCACTTTTTTACCGAAGCATAATCTCGGAAAATTTGTTATTTTAGCTACCACATACGGAGGAAGATAGTCCGAAAGACAACCACTCACACCCACACTCAGATATAGGCAGATAGACAGAGAGACAGAGACGACCGACAGACAGACAGACACACACACCACACACAGAACTCATTTTATTTATATATTCATTTATTTATTATACCCAAATATGTTGTTTTATCTGATTATATTTTATTCATTGAGGAGCATTGGAATAATCTCCTTTTAAATGACAAAAGGTTTGATATAAAAAAGTTATTTCTTCTTAGGAGGATACATCATTTATTAAAATTAAATCGATTGTACTGTTCGGTTTAAATATTTTAATTTGTATAATAGATGTAAATCGGCATTCTATAGAAAAAGAATAAGCAGAAGTGATTTTAGTTGTGTATTGGACATATATATCAGCTATGTGGCCGGTTAGCTCAGTCAGTAGAGCATTCGCCAAGGAATTTAGAAGATACCGGGTTCAATATCGGTCCTTTGAATAACTTAGCACACGAATTGCACAAAGTGGGGTTATTTGATCTGTGCGGTAAAGCATCTGCGAGCTCCCAATTCAGCAAAAAACAATCTCCCTGTATGGAACAAGCGAAAGGGGGATATACTCCCTCACTCTTCGGTTGATATTACTACTACAGGCTACTCCACTGACTTTACTAGTTCTATAATATTGATCACAGCCAATTGCAAAGTTTAAGACCGGTGGAAACATTGTCTATATATATACACATATATATTACCACAACCCCTCCGCACGAGCAGGATGTGACACAGGTCAATGTGGTCTTAGCGGAGTCCAACAGGTTTAAATTCAGATTTCCTTTCCTAAACTGGTTACCTAGCCAAAGTTTAAGAGCCCAGTCTTCCCTACTATTTACCCATAGCTGGAGGAGAGTAGGATTCATACCTTTCCCAAAGGTATTTAGCAAAGTGAAATGCAATTACCACGTCCAGATTTGAATCGGGACGACGAGTCCATTTCCCATGACTTTAACCATTACACCACGCGCTTCCTACATATATACACCTATAACGCCCATACAAGTCAAGTCGTTATCGTCTAAAACACAGAAACATCATCCACTACAGAGTGTGGTCCTATGCTTAGTCATGGTATTTGATAAGTTGACATTTGTCCTTAACGTGCAACACGTATCTCCGGCTAATTCTTCTGTTCGATGTTTCTCTGGCCACGCTGTGTTTTCCTTTGATCTACAGAACGGATATCAACGTAATTTGGTCGAAGTGTTTTTATGAGGGTTCGGGAGATTAGTGGAAATGATCTGGCATAGTTGCCTGAACTCAAAGAACGAGGACAACACACCGTTAACAACAGTTTTTATTATTAACATAACCGGATAGGAATATGTTTTGCAGACTAGGTCGTAGAAAAAGACACGTGAGGAGTTTGTCTGGTGTTTTGTTATGTGGTAATTAGCATTGAGTAATTTAAGCTGGTGGACTGGACTGCGTCACTTTAGCGGCAAGGCCTATTTCTTCTAGTGCAAAGATTCTTATTTCAGCAATTTGAAGTCTCGTGGTTCTTCTAAACAACCTTCCCACTGAATCTCTGGTCAGACTGAACCTTTTTTAACAGCTCAGACCATTCTTATATTAAAGGGAAAATTGTTTCTGTTTATCAAGCGTTCAATATGTGTTAACTGGTGCTATTCTCCGGCCCCCAAAATCAAACCCAGCCCAAGGACTTCCGACATTTCTGATAAAAGATATCAATTAGTGGCTTCCAGTGACCTTTTGATTGAATCTGTAAACATAGTCAGCCGAAGTAACTTTGTACAACCATTTCCACAGACTAATAAAAATAACTTTTGTCTGTTCCTGTTTTGTTAAAAAGAGTAAACGTAACCCCCTCAACACCCCCCCCCAAAAAAAACAAATACAAACCTTGCCCTGTCACAGAGGGGTATCTCAAAAGTGTAATTCATACGATAATGAGGCTTCAGTTTCAGGCTATGGGATTGTAGAAAAACACCTCTTTGTTCCATTGCTTCCAGATACTTTCATATCTAGAGTGGGTATCGTTCCTGTCCTATCGATAATTAAAATATAACTGAAAAATATTACTATAAAAATACGTGAAATCATATAACTGTTTGAAAAATCTTTGTATAGGAATAGCTAATTTCATCAATAATTGTTTAGAAATGATTGATATAATTAGTTATTTGCACTATATAATACCTGCAAAGAAAGATTTACCAATATTAATTAACCCAGCAAAGGTTGAAATGCCGTAGAACAAAACTATACCCATAAAAAGCAGCCATAAACTCAAACACAAACACACACACCACACACACACACACCACACACATATATAATATATATATATATATATATTATATATAATTGGAGATAGGATGGATGTAGTAGAATCCGACAGTATGAAGTAGGTAGAAGGATGGTGAAACGAAAAAATGAAAACTCAAAACAAATCAGAGAGTTGAAACGTTTCGTCCGAATTCATACGGACACCTTCAGTCGAATGATTTTTTATTGAAAGCCAAAATGTGCGGAGTATAAGTGACGGATGAAGGAGGGAGGAGAGGGTAGACATGAATGAAGTACGGGTAGTATCTCTCCACTTCCTGTATACTACCCTCACTTCATTCATGTCTACCCCTATCCTCCCTCCCTTCACTTCCGTCACTATACTCGCACAAAATTTAGCTTTCAATAAAAAATCATGGCGAACTGAGTGTCCGTATGAATTCGGACGAAAACGTTTCAACTCTCTGATTTGTTTTGAGTTTCATCTGTTCACCATCCTTCTACCTACCTCAGGGGCCGGGTTAGCTCAGTCGGTAGAGCGTTCGGCTTTAGGAAACCGCAAGTTCCTAGTCAATACCGGTCCTCGCCAACTCAGCGTATGAGTAGCATATGGATATGTGCGGTAAAGTAAGGAGCTGATGGTAGTGTGGCGCCCCACCTCAGATGCTAAAACAATCTCCTTGTCTAGGCTATTGAAAAGGGATAGACTCCCTCGCTGATTGGCGATACCGACATTAGGCCGCCCCGGCGACTTTACTTACTTTTACTTAATATATATTATATATATATATATATAATGAATATATATTATATACGACGGAGTGTAAAAAAATTCTAAATATAAAATTCACTATAGCATTATATGTCAAAACATGCGTGTATAGTTGGAACTGTTGTGGTCAAGTGATCGCAGTTTAGCCTGGACCGCGACATTTTGATTGTCTTTACAGAATACGCATGGCCGCTCCACTAGCAATATGCGCCAAGGAAGTGATCTGTTTTTGCCATGGATTGAAGTGCCTCAAAGCACAATACAGAATAGTGCAATACTGCGTAGAAGTGTGTATGCGTTGATAGAGGAGTTTAAAAGTGACAGGACAAGTGGCGGGACACTGCTCTTTGTTTCTTCGTTGGAGCATACTGCTAATTTAGCGGCCCAGTATTTACACTATAAAAACATCAGACAGAAATGGCGTGATCAGTCTCAAACTTCGATCACATGACCACAACAAGTGCAGCTATATACATGGCAAGTGCAGAACGCAGTGTGAGAAATAATGAAAATATGAAAGAGTGCGGATAATTTATATATATATATATAATATATTATATATATATATATATATATATATAAATTAGGTTAGCAAAAGTCAGTGATGGTTGGTCATGATGCTTTCTCTGCCTTATGCGATTTTAAAACTATAACTTCATGGGATCGCAACCGTAACTTATATATACATGCTCTCAATGCTCTTAACAACTCTTTACTCATAATTATACCAAACTATATTACCAATATATTATGTGTGTGCGTATGTGTGAATGTGTGTGAGTGCGTGTGGTGCGGTGTATGTATGAGTGCTTATTTATATTCTATAGAGAGCTAAGTTTTTGAAGTCCAACCATCAAATTTGAATTTTTATGCATATTATTGGAACTAAAGAACGTATCAATTTAAATGAGGATGTCTGCAAAGAAATACAATTATCCATACCGCTACAAGATATAAACATCGTAAAAAATTTTATCCCTATACTC
>JALAJA010001199.1:0-21992 GCA_023376005.1 Doryteuthis pealeii
TACTTGGAAATAAAAAAGCTTCGTAGACTAATCCACGGATTATCCAAATGTAAGTTGGCCAGATAAGCTCAAAAAGATTGTTAAACAGGAAGGCCGTGCCTTTGTTCTAAATTCTACCACACACAACACAGCACACACAACACACATACACACACACAACACACCAAAGACACAGCCACATATATATTGCTCCATCATCCAAGTGACGGTAACCATAACCAGTAGTTTTTAAAATCACATATATATAATATAGTAAGTATATATATATATATATATAACTTGGTGTGGTACCAATTTCTTGGTCATAGGTGATCTAGGTGGGTCTAATTCTCTACCAGTAGTTTGTTGTAGAGTTTCAGGTTCCGTAGAGAGCTTCAATGTTTAATTATTGTAAACAGAGCAAAGTTATTGGGAATAAAAAATGCATTAAATACGCATGGGTACTCGTGGTTATCGGACCATATTATATCAGTGGTCTGAAGAAAGCTCGCTGAGCATTACTCGCGAGTGGAAATGGTCCATAACATGCGATACCCATTGGTATTTAAGGCATTTTTATTCCAAATATAGTATATATATTATATAATCTATATATATATATATATATAATGTAACAAACTTATTGGTAAATCCCTTGTGGTAAAAAAATACACGGCAAATAGTTTAATGTAAAATTAATATACCAAACTTATTGGGGAAAAAAATGAACAAAAGAACAGACCAAAGAGGGTCGACACCGATAAATAGTGAATTAATTCTATAACACTTGACCCAAAGAAAAAATTATATATGGAAATAGATTAATGCTAAAGCTAAAATGTAAAACTGCTCATACTTGTAAGCAACTAATAAAGTTAAAACCTAATGAGTCCGAATATACTACAAATAGTTCGCTAGTAGCTCATCAAATAATATATATATATAGTATATAGTATATATATTATATATATATAGATTTTTTGTGTGTTTGTTTTTTTAGAAGCATTAATTGATAAAGTATATATTACATTTTTAACTTGAAAGGCAATTACAATGCATGTTCGCATAAAAATTCGATACTTTTTTTTTATATACCCAGAAAATAAACTTGAGAGGTGTAATCCCGGCAACTGAGCGATCTTTTGCACTTATCACCAGTTTATTTTCTATATAACAAAAAGTATGCTGCATTTTTGCGATCCTGCTTGTAATTGCCTTCAAGCAAAATATAATATATATATATATATATAATATATATATATATAATAATTATATATATATATATGGGCAAGAATATATATATAATATATTATTATATATATACTTATATATATATTATAGCAACAATATATAAAACAATATATGTGTTTTTTTAAGAATGGGGAAGCAATATAGATTTAAGAAAAAACAAAGCAAGCCGCCTCATCCACCTTACTTTGTATTTTCTTGCTAGCATGATATCACAAGCAGAAGAAAATGAATACTTCACAAATGAACCACAAATGCGTGGGCAAGTGTGTCGTAGATATGTGGGCACATGGAGGATGTGTGCTTGAGTGAGAATTACGCACTACTTCACCTCTAAAAACGGAGAAATACAAAAAAATCGGGCCACACAGTACACACATTATAATGAATTGACATTTGGTCGTAATCATCGAACTTACAATCTATTATACACTATAATGATAAATGAAATACAGCTTTACACCCATATCATGCCCTTTATTTTCACTTCACAATACTAGAGAAAAACTAACCATATTATATATATATATATATAATTAATATATATATATATATATATATATATATAAATATAAAGATAAGGTAGCGCTTGACAGGAGTCAATGTGTCTAAGTTACGAAGATTTCACTTAATGCGATCTTCAACCAGCCAAGCTAAAAATCGCATAGCCAAGAAACTGTCAGTAACCAGACACGTTGATTCCATGTCCAGCGGCTACTTTACACTTGAACCATAATGCTCTGTCAATGATATTCGCGCACGTCTTAGCTCATAATATAGCCCATATTAAATCTCTCTCTTCTCCAATACTATATGATATTCATATTTTGGCTTGAGGCAATTACAATGCGCAATATACGCATAAAATTCGATAGATTATAGAAAAAAAAAAGAAATAAAATAAAAATCGAAAAGTGAATTCGCAAAGAATTATTCGTTTGTAGAACATCCGTACAGACTGTTTTAATTTATTAGTCTCATGATCACGATGTTATTGATAAGTGAATGAGACTTAATAAGTGAAAACAGTCGTACATATCGACACACCGATATCCTTTGCGAAATTCACTTGTCATTATTATCTCTATAATAATCGAATTTTATCGATATCCGCATTGTAATTGCTTCAAGCAAAAATTAAATAATTAATATATACTTTATCCAACAATGCTTCTAAAATAAACACACATTCCCAAAAAATTCTTATATATATATATATATATATCTATATATATATAATATATATTATAATGAGAGAAGAAGAGAGAGAGAGAGAAATACGAGATAGATAAGATAATAATAGATGAGAGCCCTTATCGTAATCTTCAGAGCCTTGGGTCACACAGATAAGGCATTCTGCTGTGTTCTTGACGGAGAACCGACGAATATGCATAGAAAACTGTCATAAGAAAACAATCCGGACCTCACAGCATGCCACACCTATACCGAGAAGGGCGCAAGGGACATTTCCAAATAAAGAATGGAGACCAAGGGACTTCAAACCGCTGATTGTGTACGCACAATAAATTACGCACGCGTGCACTAGAGCGAGGTAGGGGTCCTCCCTTAGCAACTAATAGATATGCATAGTCAGTGTGCAAAATGTAATGTGCACGGTTATGGATGCGCTAATCCCACACGCGCACACAGCAGACGCAGCGCGAGAAATTTATATGGAAACTGTTTACCTATCCCTTCACCCCTCAAAAAAGAAAGATAGTAAGGCTTCTAATACGTAGAATTAAGCATATTTCGGATTCCGTGACGTTCTTTTAGTAAATAACGTCGAGGAGGCAAGGAATGATTCATACATCTGTAAGAGAAAAATTGGGGACCGAAATATAGGGCAATCTCAATAATAGTTCATCTAAAAGTATTGGAAATATATCCTCTTTTTCTAAATTGAGAGACTCGGACCAAGCATTTGTACGCGCCTAGCATAGTACGCATTCGTATAATACTAAATACAAGTTATAAATAAATTATAGTTCTTCAAAAGAACTGGATTATTTATCTTTTAATAAACTATTGTGGCAGAATTTGTTCTTTAGTAAACCAGCACCATATCAGCAAAGCTACAGCGTTTTTTCAAATGAATTGGAAACAAAGTGTTTTAATAAAATACTTCAAGTTCTTCCCATTGATTGGTCTTGGATTTCCATCTCTTCAAAGAACATTATCCTCCCGACACATTAACTTAAATATAATACTTATCAAAAGATACAAATTAATAAGAGAACAATTAAAGAATATCTCTTCTGACCCGTTTCCTTTATTACAATTAGAGAGAGAAGAATACAGAACGAAAACAAACTTATCTGTTCACTCAAAATATTTGTCTTTTTCTTTTGGGCAACAGTTTAAATCCCTCTTAACCTCGGGACTTTGCTGCTCGACCGTTGATTGAGCGCATGCGTGAACCAACTGATGTTGATATGATTTAAAATATATAGACATAACAATGCGTTCTCCGTTAAAGTCAAATTCCACGTCCTGCTGATTATGGAGGACGAAGGATGACAACATCGAATCCAGCTGGTTTCGTTTTCCATATAAAATAGAATAATATTACATACGAATATAAATATGATACAGATCATATAGACATATAATAATATATAATATAATATATATATATTTTTTCTACTTTTAGTCGTTTCATTTAACTTTTTTATATATATAAGATATAACTCTCGCATTCTCAACATATCTATCCGCCATGTTTTACTTTTTCAGTATTATTGGACTTTGTGTTTGTGGCCGTATAATGCTTTTTTTTCTCCTGTTTTTTAGATAACATATAATAATAATGCAACTCAGTATTTTTTATTTCTTCGTTCTCTGTCGTTTCTTTCACACGACTTATCTGATTTCGTGCGCTGAAGAAAGACATATTTAAGCAAAGATAATATCGATCAGTCAATTAATTCTTCTTCACTTTGTACAAGAAAATCATGAACAACATAATAATATAAAACAATAACTCAATTTTTCGTTGCAATCAGTTATCAACGTCAAACTTTGTCGAATATATCACGATATACAGTCAATGTACACCATTAATTTGAATGTTCCTATGTATTTCTCAGATTCTGCTGTGTTCAGTCTGTATATTCTAATAAACACAAAAAAACGAATATAAAACCCAATTTTCAGAACAAGGGTAAATACAACAAATTTTCAGGCAATTTATGAATAGGAAAAGACAAAATACATAAAAATATTGTTTTATCTTCTTTTTTTTTGTCTGCTTATCAACCAAATAAAAAAAAACTGGTATCATGAGGGTATACAATTAATTCAAAAATTAATATTCATTTAATGGGTATACGAATACTTTCGTCATTGACTGTAATTATAAAATTAAATCCTTTATTTCTTAGTCACCGAATATTTTCATACAGAATTATAGTTCCGTTGTTTTCTTTATTTTACCATTTAAGGCTGTAATATTCTTATTATTTATTCTTATTAATTAAAAAAAAAATCTTTTATGTGTATTATCAATTTTGTCTTTGTGATTCTTAGTAAGTTTAATCTTCCAAGTTTTCCGCTGCTGTATCCAAAACTTTTTTGCGCAGATCGACATCTTTATCGTTGCTCAAAGTAAGGCATTTCATGTGCAGCTCGTTGATGAATTCTTTTAATTAATCTGTGTGTGGTAAGGTGGATGACTTTCGAATATAAGGGAGGGCCTGGTTGAATTTGGCGAAATGTATTACGATATAATTATAAATTAAAATTGTCTGAGTACGCTCTGGATCTATAAATAATAATAATAATTTTTTGATATATATTAGTATAATAATAGAAACACTTGTAACATGTTACACCTGAGGGTTTACGTTAATACTGTCTTTTACATTTCTCCTTCGGAATCTCTATTGCGCCTGTCGGTGGGTGTTAGAATTCACCGACTGAACAATCTAAGCAGAGGATTAAGACTCCAAATGGGCCACATATTGCCGTGGGTGGCGACCGCTCGATGCTTAAGGATAGAGCCAGGTGGATGGAGCAGTTCTGACTTGCAATACTCCACTCCCTTCTTGGCTAGACGGGGCGTAGAGCCCCCTCGATCAATGGCTGTCGTCAAGCCCTAGACCCTATAATTTTTTCCAACCCAATAATAGCTCTTATGCGAAGCCCAAACCCTCTTTCATACATGGGTGCTAGAACGTGTGACTGAGGGTCTACATGTCCTGGGCGAATGACGTTAACCTCTATCTGTTGGTGAGGTTCCAGTTTTGGAGTTTGGGAATGTGGAGCATAGCCCCTTCATCACCATCGATCCCTAGTCCACTCTGATCCGGAGTGGTAGTAACTTTAGGGTTTCCAATGTATGGGTTAAATAGAAAAACATAAGTTTATAAACAAAAATTGTATTATGCCATTAAGAATGAATTATTTCACACACTTTGTCGGCATTAAATGACCACCAAGGTTGATATGCCTTAAAACAAAAACAAACAAACAAAACAAACGGGAATAATACTCCCGTGAAAGATATGAAGTTCCACTACCAGCTGTTTAAAAAGCAATGTCTTTATTAAGGAGATAACTTTTACAAAATTGGTCGTGCAGTCGGGGAGATCACAAAAATTACCATATTTCAAACTATGCTGGCGGTTGGTAAGTATCAAAATTATTTCTTTTTCCTTCAGCAGATCGCGCAAAGAGTACGAAACCTTTTTTGAGGTAAGTGGTTTTCTCCTCTTTCGCAACAAAAAGCAATACTCGATGCGTATAAGGTGCGCTTGACCTGCTCGACGCTAGCCTTCTTCTCCTTGCCCACCTGACATCAAGGCCTCACCTCTCAGGTGCAGCGGAAGAACTGTCACGGTCATTGATTTATAAATCTTAATTTATAATCATATTCTGAGTTATAAATATTTTCATACAAAATCTAGTTTTCTGCTTTTTATCTTTTTAAAGTGCTTACATCTCAGAAGAACAATCTCTTTGGTCTAGCGCTAGCGAAAAGGGGATTATTTGACTCCCTCGCTGTCCGAGTGATTCTGACAAATAGGGCCACTCAGGCAAAAATGTAACATTTTTGCCTGAGTGCCCTATTGTCAGAATCACTCGGACAGCGAGGGAGTCAATACCCTTTTCGCTGCGCTAGAACCAAAGAGATTGTTCTTCTGAGATGTAGCACTTTATAAAAGATAAAAAGCAGAAAACTAGAATTGTAGCACCACACATACGTCAGCTTTACCACACATACCAAATTACCCAATTCTGGGTTAGTCGTGCATTGAGCTTGTATGGATCAGTATTAACCCGACGCCTTGCAATTCCTAGTCGGGTGCTCTACCGACTAAGAAAACAAAGAATACTTGAAACGACACAATAATAAGCCAATAAAATTATTTTGTATCAGATAAGAATACTTGATATCGTATAATTGTGTGCAAAAAACAAAAACGACTCATAATGAACAAATGCAAAAAAAAAATTGCGTATAACTATACGTATGTGAAGAAAAAAGGAAGTGAATACCGACGGTATGTAGTATATTAAGAAAGAATGAAAAAAAACAGGTTTAAAATGAGTTAAGTGGTGAAGTTTATTGGCCGACGCTGCAGTGTTTCGATCTATTTAATTAGATCATCTTCAGGGCATTTGTTGGTATATGGAAGGTAATAAGAAATTTTATCACAGAATAACGAGAAAGCAAGTGATAGTTCTTGTTTATCAGTCTGTTTAAAATTTGAGGTTTGAAAAAATGAGACGGTTGAAATATGACGTCAAATATGGTCTTTTACGGTGTGGAGAGTATGGGACTGTGTAAGTGTGTGTATTGAAAAGAAAGCATTGTGCATTTTTTGGTGTTGTGTTGCGCGTGTGTGTATAAATCCTTTTGCGACAAACGACAGCGAAACAAACCTCAAGTTGTAGTGTGTGTGTGTTGTGTGTGTGTGTGTGCGTGTGTATGTGTGTACATAATATTCAACTAATCTTTGTGCATAAAATAACCCTAGACCGTTTGAAAATGGTGTAATAATCATCAATACTCATATCAATTGCTAAGAAATACTAAAAAACATTCTAGGATTTCCTACCATTGCAAATTGATGCCTCTTACTATTTTCATGAAAACTTATTTGATGTCCATATTCATAAAATGAAAGTCATATAGGAGATATTATTAAAGGTAACGTTTAAAATAAAATAAAATACCAATAAGTAAAAAAAAAATGTAATTCGAATTTGACCTTAATCGTTATAAGTCAAATGACATGAAGGAAAAATCAAAGTATTCTTATATAAAAACACAAAACACACACACACACAACACACACACACACACACCACACACAACACACACATATAATATATATATATATATATATAATGTATATATATATGTTATATATTTTTTCATGGTAAAAAGAAATTGAAGCGACATAATGAGTTGCAAAATACGCGTTGCGGATATTTTCAAAGTGAGAGGAATTGCGAAATGTATTCTTCAATTGGATTTTCCTCTTTATGTACGATTGAATTCCTTCAGTTCGGTTTCTTTTATATAATATTAATGTTTCCTTTTGGTCGGATTTCATGGTCAGTGGAGACGCTGTCGATTTCAGAGAAATAGCCCCCCCCCCCCCTCCCACAATAGGGGCCTAAAATATGCGCATTTTTATCTCTTGATTACAGACCTGCCCGAGATATTTAACAAGAATAAAATAGAAAAGAAAATCTGGCAACCCAGTTACAATTCCCTTCATTTAGTGCAACAAAATCTATGTTTTGAAATTGGAATGGGCAAACATTAGAATTACATCAAATTTTTCAGGATTTCTGAGTTAAATGAAAAAAAGAATATGTATATTTTCCATAAATATATATATGTGTGCGTGTGTGTGCGCGCGTGAATATATATATATATATATATATATTATATATATATATATATGCAAATATATACTCACATGCAACATACATATATACATGTGAAATCTATATAAATATATATATATTATAATATATATATATATTTAATATATAAATATATATATATATATGTGTGTATATATTTACACGCACACACATACATTTATTTGAGCCGACCTTTTTTTCCCATTTAACTCTGAATTTATATATATATTATGTAATATATATATATTATATATATAATATATTATATATATATATATATATATCATGTTAAAGTGTGTGGTACACTGATATTTTTTATATGAATAAAATAATGATGACATGCCTATATATGTAAATAATGCTAATAACTAAACGGTTTGTAGTTGAAATACATTTTCACCAATTCTTTCAGTTCTACCATTATTTCCTATATTATAAGCCATGTCATTTTATTACAAACTCACACATACACAAAATACAAACACACACAACACACACACACTCTCTCTCACACGCAAACACACACACACACACCACACACACACACACACACATAGAAACACCCATACATATATTATATATATTTATATAAAGAAAATAACTTTTCGGGGAAAAAGAAAAAGAAAAGAAAAAAGCGAATAAATTCCTGTAATGACTTGGAACCGAGTGATTCGGAACCCAATGGAATATGGAAAAAATTGTTCGAATAAATAGGTTCGGAGAACCGAATACCGACAAAATTTACCACCAGAATTTCACGAAAAATCATATTTGGGAAACTGCCTTTTATATAATATATATATATATATATATATATATATATATATATATATATATATATATATATTCATCCACAGTCACCCTATTTCGGCGTATTATGTCTCATGTGTGGCTAGACTTAGCATACTACCTCAGTCGGATTCGAAACCCGACCTATTTTCATCAGTCAGACTTCCAATCCTCACCATCAGCACACATATAATCACGAAGGAGAATTTTAATGATGATACACACATCGTTATATATTGTAAGTCTCCAGAGAGCTAATATCCGTTTTATAGGCGAGATATGCTATAAGCGGAGACGGTGACCGTCAGATGATTACTTTACTACAGCTCTAATAGGTTTGGAAGCAATATTTTAATCATCCACAATTTAATATTTGCATATACACTTATTATATATATCTAATATTGCACATACACACAAAAAATAATAAGAAGTCGTTAAAATAAAGATAATATATTAACTTGTAATTTTGTTCATTACTGTTTAATTTAGTTACATTAAACTTAAATGATTGCGTTCGAGAGTCTAATTTTCTAGTCCTAAAATTTTAAAACAGATCTATTTTGACCTGTAGAGGGAACTGAGTGTGCCTGGGAGTTAATGTCAATGAAGGGTATACTTCCACACTTGTCAGATCTCCAGAACTGGAGCACAAATACCAGATGCAGTTTAGTCATGCCGGAAACCCTCTTCTTGGGCTGTCTTGACACAACTGTAGGATACAGTTGGCGTAATTCTAAACCTCGTCGACAGAGAGAAATAATTCTAATTTTCATATTATATTTGACGCCTTGTTGGCTGATACTGTATATTACCGACTGCACTTCTGCTACCTGTAATGCATGAGGCGGATTATAGTGGCTGAGCGGTATATGATCCGGGTACTTAAAGTTGTCTCATAACATGCAGCACTCTACTTCGGCCCTTACTTGGGCTAGACGAGCTGACCAGAGAAGCCCCGATATATATATATATATATATATATATATATATATATATATATATATAAGAGAGTTTTATAATTTGCTTGAAGCATTGTATATATATTGGTCAGGCGGTTGATTTAGAAGGCTATCACAATGCAGATGTAAAGAAAAATAATAAATAATACGGTAACAATGGTGTTGTTTGTTAACCTGTATTAATTTTGAATTTTCAAGATAAAATCTCTTTTTCAAAAGATCACTGGAAACTGAACTAGTCTAGTGATGGCATTCTATTTAATGATTTTTTTTTTTTAAATGATGGTATTTTTATATAACTGTATTCTCGAGAATAATGCTTATTTCTTATGAGCGCCATCACTTCAGCTAAAATAATGACCATTCCGTTTTATTCGTAAGGAAAGAAAGGGAAGAGAAAAAAGAAAATGCTACGCAGAAAAAATATTTAAGAAAGACATAAAGAGAGTAGGAAAAGGTAGAGAAGGGATGGGTGATAAACGTAATCTGTTTCAATCAAACATAATGAAATGATGAAAAGAAAGAGGGAAAGAAAAGGAGTGGGAGTAGTGTGTGTGTTATGCGTGCGCGCGCGTGAGTGAGAAAGAGAGAGAGAGGGGGAGAGAGAGTAAATCAATATTAATATCCTTTTTACATATTGAATTATTTAGCCATAGTTCTTAGAAACATATTCAAACGTTGTAAATTAAATTATCATACTGGTATACCACATATCCTGATAGTTTTATTATACTTTCTAGCATCAATTAGGGTTCTTCTCTTCTCTTAAATCCACTATTCTGTTCTTTACAAATTCAACAACTTTTCCCTCTTCTTTTTTTAATGAAAGCTTCATTTTACAGTTTGTTATTACACGAGCAAAACAGTTATAGGTTCAGGGCCGCATTTTCAAACCCCCTTTTCTGTTGAAGAATCGAGTTAGCACACATTCATTTGCAGTTATTGTGTCCCATAATAACTAAACCGTTGGAAAGCAAACGAGGCGGCCAATTCTTTTGCCTTTTCTCCAATTTGCAGATGACAAAAAGGCGAAATCTGACGCTAAAAGCGCGACTAGATTTGGTATGTAAAGCAAATTTGAATTTACATACCGAATACACACTATCTGACTCAGGATGCAAATTGAAGTTATTAATGGGAGATTTCTCCACAGAAAAGGGGTTTGAAATGCTGGCCTTGAACCTATAACTGTTTGCCGTGTAATGTAAATGAAAAGCTTTCATCTAAAAAAAGAAGACAGGAATTAGTCCCTAATATTTGATGCTAAGAAAGTATAATAAACTATCACACAGTATGAAATTTAATTATTACAAACGCTTATAACTATGGCTAAATAATCAATATTTAAAAAGGATATTAATATTGATTTTACCTCTCTCCCCCTCTCTCTCTCTTCTCACTTACACACACACTCACCCCTCACTCTCCTTTTCTTTCCCTCTTTCTTTTCATCATTCATTATGTTTGATTAAAACAGATTACGTTATCACCCATCCCTTCTCTAACCTTTCCCTACTCTCTTTATGTCTTTCTTATATTTTTTCTTGCGTAGCATTTCTTTTTCTCTTCCCTTTTCTTTCCTTACGATAAAACGGAATGGTCAATTATTTAGCTGAAGTGATGGCGCTCATAGAAATAAAAGCATTATTCTCGAGAATACAGTTATATAAAATACCATCATTTAAAAAAAAAAAAATCATTTAATAGAAATGCCATCACTAGACTAGTTTCAGTTCCAGTGATCTTTTGAAAAAGAGATTTTATCTTTGAAAATTCAAGAATTAAATACAGGTTAAACAAAACAAACACCATGTGTGTTACCGTATTATTATATTTTTTCTTTACATCTGCATTGTGTATATAGCCTTTCTAAATCAACCGCCTGACCAAATATATACAATGCTTCAAGCAAATTATAAAACTTCTTATATAATATATATAATAATATATATATATATATATATATATATATCGGGGCTCTCTGGTCACTGTCTAGCCCAAGTAAGGCCGAAGTAGAGTGGCTGCATGTTATGAGACAACTTAGTACCCGGACATCATATACCGCTCAGCCACTATAATCTGCCCTCATGCATTACAGTAGCAGAAGTGCAGTCTGCGTATATACAGTATCAGCCAAAACAAGGCGTCAAATATAAATATGAATTAGAATTATTTCATCTCTGTCGACGAGGTTTTAAATACGCCAACTTGTATATCCCTACAGTGTGTCAAGACAGCCCCAAGAAGAGGGTTTCCGGCCATGGTACTAAACTGCATCTGTATTTTGCTCCAGTTCTGGAGATCTGACAAGTGTGGAGTATCCCTTCATTTGACATTACTCCCAGGCACACTCAGTTCCTCTACAGGTCAAAATAGATTGTTTTAAATTTTTAGGACTAGCAAAAATCGAGCTCTCCGAACGCAATCATTTAAGTTTTAATGTAAACTAAATTAAACAGTAATGAACAAAATTACAGTTAATTATTATTCTTTATTTTAACGACTTGCTTATTATTTTTTGTGTGTATGTGCAAATATTAGATATATATAATAATGTGTATATGCAAATATTAAATTGTGGATGATTAAATATATGCTTCCAAACCCTATTAGAGCTGTCAGTAAGTAAATCATCTGACGGTCACCGTCTCCGCTAAAATAGCATATCTCGCCTATAAAACGGATATTAGCTCTCTGGAGACTTAACATATTATAACGATGTGTGTATCTATCAATTAATTCTCCTTCGTGATTATATGTGTGGCTGATGGTGAGGATTTGGAAAGTCTGACTGATGGAAAATAGGTCGGGTTTCGAATCCGACTGGAGTAGCATGCTAAGTCTAGCCACACTGAGACATAATACGCCGAAATAGGGTGTGTGGAATGAATATATATATATATATATATATATATATATATATATATTATTTATATATATATATATATAAAGGCAGTTTTCCCAAAATATGATTTCGGGTTGAAATTCTGGTGGTAAATTTTGTTCGGTATCGGTTCTCGAACCTATTTTTTCGAACAATTTTTTCCAATTCATTGGGTTCCGAATCACTCGGGTTCCAAGTCATTACAGAAATTATTCGCTTTTTTCTTTTTTTCTTTTTTCCCGAAAAGTTATTTTCTTTATATAAATATATATATTATATATGTATGGGTGTTTCTATGTGTGTGTGTGTGTGTGTGTGTTGTGTGTGTGTTTGGTGTGTGTGGAGAGAGAGTGTGTGTGTTGTGTGTGTGTTTGTATTTGTGTATGTGTGAGTTTGTAATAAAAATGACATGGCCTTATAATATATGGAAATAATGGTAAGAACTGAAAGAAATTGGTGAAAAAAATGTATTTCAACTACAAACCGTTTAGTTATTAGCATTATTTACATATAAGGCCATGTCATCATTATTTTATTCATATAAGAGAAATATCAGTGTACCAACACACTTTAATAATATATAATATATATATATATATATATATATATATATATTATATATATACATATATATATATATATATTCAGAGTTAAATGGGAAAAAAAAAAGGTCGGCTCAAATATGTATGTGTGTGCGTGTAAATATATACACACATATATATATTATATATATTTATATATATATATATATATATATATATATATATATTATATATATTCACATGTATATATGTAATGTGCATGTGAGTATATATTTGCAATATATATATTATTATATATATATTATATTATATATATATTCACGCGCGCACACACACGCACAATATATATATTTATGGAAAAATATAATATTCTTTTTTCATTTAACTCAGAATCCTGAATTTTGATTGTAATTCTAATGTTGCCCATTCCAATTTCAAACATAGATTTTGTTTAAATGAAGGGAATTGTACTGGGTGCCAGATTTTCTTTTCTATTTTATCTTGTTAAATATCTCGGCACGTCTGTAATCAAGAGATAAAATGCGCATATTTTAGGCCCCATTGTGGAGGGGGGGGGGGCTATTTCTCTGAAATCGACAGCGTCTCCACTGACCATGAAATCCGACCAAAAGGAAACATTAATTATATATATAAAGAACCACTGAAGGAATCAATCGTACATAAAGAGGAAAATCCAATTGAAGAATACATTTCGCATTTCTCTCACTTTGAAAATTATCGCCAAACGCGTATTTGCAACTCATTATGTCGCTTCAAATTTCTTTTTGACCATGAAAAAAATATATATACATATATATATACATATATATATATATATATATATATATTGTGTGTGTGTGTGTGTGGTGTGTGTGTGTGTGTGTGTGTGTGTGTTTGTGGTTTTATATAAGAAGATACTTTGATTTTTCCTCATGTCATTTGACTTATAACGATTAAGTCAAATTCGAATTACATTTTTTTTTACTTTGGTATTTTTATTTTATTTTAAACGTTACCTTTAATAAATCTCCTATATGACTTTCATTTTGAATATATGGACATCAAATAAGTTTCATGAAATAGTAAAGCATCAATTTGCAATGGTAGGGAAATCCTAGAATGTTCTTTAGTATTTCTTAGCAATTGATATGATGTATTGATTGATTCTTACACCATTTCAACGGTCTAGGGTTATTTTTGCACAAAGATTAGTGAATTATGACACACATACACACGCACACACACACACACACACACACACACACATACAACCTTGAGGTTTGTTTCGCTGTCGTTTGTCGCAAAAGATTATACACACACGCGCAACCACACACCAAAAAAATGCACAATGCTTTCTTTTCAATACACACACTTACACAGTCCCATACTCACACCGTAAAAGACCATATTTGACGTCATATTTCAAACCGTCTCATTTTTTCAAACCTCAAATTTTAAACAGACTGATAAACAAGAACTATCACTTGCTTTTCTCGTTATTCTGTGATAAAAATTTCTTATTACCTTCCATATACCAACAAATGCCCTGAAGATGATCTAATTAATAGATCGAAACACTGCAGCGTCGGCCAATAAACTCACCACTTAACTCATTTAAACCTGTTTTTTTTCATTCTTTCTTAATATACTACATACCGTCGGATTCACTTCCTTTTCTTCACATACGTATAGTTATACGCATTTTTTTTTTGCATTTGTTCATTATGAGTCGTTTTTGTTTTTTGCACACAATTATACGATATCAAGTATTCTTATCTGATACAAATAATTTGCTTATTATTGTGTCGTTTCAAGTATTCTTGTTTTCTCAGTCGGTAGAGCACCCGACTAGGAATTGCAAGGCGTCGGTTCAATACTGATCCATACAAGCTCAATGCACGACTAACCCAGATTGGGGTAATTTGGTATGTGTGGTAAAGCTGACGGTATGTGTGGTGCTACAAAATCTGTTTTCTGCTTTTTATCTTTTATAAAGTGCTAATCTCAGAAGAACAATCTCTTTGGTCTAGCGCTAGCGAAAAGGGTATTGACTCCCTCGCTGTCCGAGTGATTCTGACATAGGGCACTCAGCAAAAATGTTACATTTTTGCCTGAGTGCCCTATTGTCAGAATCACTCGGACAGCGAGGGAGTCAATCCCCTTTTCGCTAGCGCTAGACCAAAGAGATTGTTCTTCTGAGATGTAGCACTTTATAAAAGATAAAAAGCAAGAAAACTAGATTTTGTATGAAAATATTTTATAACTCAGAATATGATTAAAATTAAGATTTATAAATCAATGACCGGTGACAGTTCTTCCGCTGCACCTGAGAGGTGAGGCCCTTGATGTCAGGTGGGCAAGGAGAAAGAAGGCTAGCGTCGAGCAGGTCAAGCGCACCTTATACGCATCGAGTATTGCTTTTTTTGTTGCGAAAGAGGAAAAAACACTTACCTCAAAAAAGGTTTCGTACTCTTTGCGCGATCTGCTGAAGGAAAAGAAATACATTTTTGATACTTACAACCGCCAGCATAGTTTGAAATATGGTAATTTTGTATTCTCCCCGACTGCCACGACCAATTGTAAAAGTTATCTCCTTAATAAAAAGACATTGCTTTTAAACAGCTGGTAGTGAAACTTCATATCTTTCACGGAGTATTATTCCGTTTGTTTGTTGTTTTGTTTTGTTTTAGGCATATCAACCTTGGTGGGTCATTTAATGCCGACAAATTGTGAAATAAATTCATTCTTAATGCATAATACAATTTTGTTTATAAACTTATGTTTTTCTATTTAACCCATACATGGAACCCTAACAGTTACTACCACTCCGGATCAGAGTGGACTAGGATCGATGGTGATGAAGGGGTGCTCCACATTCCCCCTCCAAAACTGGAACCTCCCAACAGATAGAGGTAACGTCATTCCCAGGACATGTTAGACCCTCAGTCACCACGTTCTAGCACCCATATGATAAAAAGGGTTTGGGCTTGCCATAAGAGCAATAGGTTTGGAAAAATCATATAGGTGCTAGGGCTTGACGTGACCAGCCGATTGATCGGAGGGGCCTCTACGACCGCCCGTCTAGCCCAATAGGGCCAAAGTGGAGTATTGCAAGTCATGAACTGCTCATCCACCTGGGCTCTATCCTTAAGCATCACGGGTCGCCACCCACGGCCAATAGGTGGCCCCATTGGGGGAGTCTTAATCCTCTGCAGAGGTGCAGTCGGTGAATTCTAAACACCCACCGACCAGGGCGGCAATATTATTCCGAAGGAGAATGTAGAGTAGACCAGTATATTAACGTAAACCCTCAGGGTTAACATGTTACAAGTGGTCAATTTAACTAAAATAACAAATAACAAAAAATTATATATTCACAATGGTCCATGTAAACTCAGACAATTTTAATTTTATAATTATATCGAATACATTTCGCCAAAATTTCAAACCACCTCCATTATTCGAAAGTCATCCACCCTTACCACACAGCAGAATTTAAATTAAAAAGAATTCATCAACGAGCTGCCACAATGAAAATGCCTTACTTTGAGCAAACGAAAAAAGATGTCGATCTGCCTGCAAAAAGTTTTGGATACAGCAGCGGAAAACTTGGAAGATTAAACTTACTAAGAATCACAAGACAAATTTGATAATACACATAAAAAGATTTTTTTTAATTAACAAGAAAAAAAAGAAAATATTACAGCCTTTAAAATGGTAAATATATCAAAGATAAACAACCGGGAACTAAATTCTGTATGAAAATATTCTTGACTAAGAAAATAAAGGATTTAATTTTATAATTACAGTCAATGACGAAAGTATTCGTATACCCATTAATTTTGAATATAATTTTGAATAATCTGATACCCTCATGATACCAGTTTTTTTTTATTTGTTGATAAGCACACAAAAAAAAAGAATATAAAACAATTTTTAGTACAAAATTTTTGTCTTTTCCTATTTTACATAAATTGCCTGAAAAATTGTTGTATTTACCCTATTGTTCTGAAAATTGGGTTTTATATTCGTTTTTTGTGTTTATTAGAATATACAGACTGACATCATGCGAGCATTAGATTCTGAGAAATACATAGAAACATTCAAAATTAATGGTTGTACATTGACTGTATATCGTGATATATTTCGACAAAAGTTTTGACGTTTGATAACTGATTGCAACGAAAAATATTGTTCTGTTTTTTATTATTGAGAAAAGTATGTTGGCATGATTTTTCTTGTATCAATCGGTATAAGTGAAAAGAATTAATTGACTGATCGATATTATCTTTGCTTAAATATGTCCTTTCTTCAACGTACTGACAATCAGATAAGTCGGTGTGAAAAGAAAACGACAGAGAACAAACTACAATATTATAGGAAAATGTACTGAGTTGCATAAAAATGTACTAAAAACAAAGAAAAAAGGAAACAAAACCCACAAACCACAAAGTCCCAATAATACTGAAAATAATTAAAACATGGCGGATAAAGATATGTGAAAATGCGAGAAGTAACAAAAAGATTAAATTAAATGAAAACGACTGGAAATAAGTGTAGAATAAAATCAAATTTTTAAAAAAAGATAAATAAAGCAGACGACAATCAAACAGAGAAAACAAATATGGAAAACGAAAACGAGGCTGGATTCGATTTGTCAATCCTTCGTCCTCCATAATCAGCAGACGTGATTTGATTTAACGGAGACGATTGTTATGCAAATTAATCAATTCCAACTCATTTTTTTTCACGCATGCGCCTTCCAATCAATACTGGCGGTCGACTGTTTGGACAATATCCTGAGGTTAAAGAGGGATTTAAACTTTGCCCAAAGAAAAAGACAAATTTGAAAGTAGACTGGCTTAAATCTTATTATGGTTTTTGTTTTTCGTCTGATCCTTCAATGAATAAAGAAACGGGTCAGAAGGTTATTGATACCAATTGTCCATAGAAACAACGAAAGAAGATTTATTAATGGTCGGGAAGGATAATTCTTTGAAGAGATGGAAAGAGAAGATTCTTCCAAGACATCAATGGGAAAACTGAATTATTTATTAAACACTTTTTCTTCCAATTCATTTGATAAAAAACGTGTATGCTTTGCTGATATTTGTGTGGTTTACTTAAAGAACAAATTCGTGCCACCATAGTTTATTAAAAGATAAGATAATCCAGTTCTTTTGAAGAAGCTATATTTATTTTATTAACTTGTATTTAGATATTATACGAATGCGTATGCTAGCCGGTACAAATTGGCTTGGTCCGAGTCTCTCAATTAGAAAAAGAGGAATATTTCCAATATACTTTTAGATGGAACTATTATTAGATTCGCCCTATATTTTCGGTCCCAATTTTCTCTACAGATTTAGAAATGCATTCCTTGCCTTCCTCGACGTTATTTACATAAAAAGAACGTCAACGGAACCGAAGATATGCTTAATTCTACGTATTAGAAGCCTTACTATCTTCTTTTTTTTTGGGGGGTGAAGGGATAGTAAAGGTGTCCATATAAATTCCGCGTGCGTCTGCTGTGTGCGCGCACGTGGGATTATCCGCATCCATACCTGCATGTATTACATTTGCACATGCCTATGCATATCTATATGTTTGTCTAAGGGAGACCCTACACTCGCTCTAAGTGCACGCGTGCTGTAATTTATTGTGCGTACACAATCAGCTTTTGAATTCCCTGGTCTCCATTCTTTATTTGGAAATGTCCACTTTGCGCCCTTCTGGGTATACGAGTGTGCATGCTGGAGAGTCCGGATGTTTTTTATGACAGTTTTCTATGCATTTTCGTCTCTCCGGTCCAAGAAACACAGCAGATGCCTTATCTTGTGTGACCAAGCTCTGAAGATTTACGATAATGGCTCTCATCTATCTATTTATCTATCTATCTCTATTTTCTCTCTCTCTCTCTCTCTCTCTCTATATATAATATATATATATATATATATATAATATATTATATATATAAGATTTTTTGAATGTGTGTTTATTTTAGAAGCATTGTTTGGATAAAGTATATATTAATATTTATATTTTTGCTTGAAGGCAATTACAATGCGGATATCGCATAAATTCGATTATTATAGAGATAATAATGACAAGGTGAATTTCGCAAAGGATTATTCGGTGTGTCGAATATCGTACAGACTGTTTCAACTTTATTAAGTCTCATCACTTTATCAAGTATACATCGCTGATGAGACTTAATAAGTTAAAACAGTCTGTACGATGTTCTACAAACCGAATAATTCTTTGCGAAATTCACTTGTCATTATTATCTTCTATAATTATCGAATTTTATGCGATATGCGCATTGTAATTGCCTTCAAGCAAAAATATGAATATCAATATATATATGGAGAGAGAGAGATTTAATATGGGTGCTATATTTATGAGTAAAGAGTGCTCAATATCATTGACAGAGCATTTATGTTCAAGTTAAAGTAGCGTGGACATGGAATCAACGGTGTCTGGTTACTGACAGTTTCTTGGCTATGCGATTTTTAGCTTGCTGGTTTGAAGATCGCATAAGTGAGAAATCTTCAGTAACTAGAACACCATTGACTCCATGTCAACGCTACTTATCTTTTATATTATATATAGTATATATATATACTATATATATATATATATATATATATATATATATATATATGGTAGTTTTTTAGTATTGTAGAATTGAAAATAAAGGGCAATGATTATGGGTGTAAGAGCTGTATTCATTTATTCATTATAGTGTATAATAGATTTAAGGTGCGATTGTTACGACAAATGTCAATTCATTTATATATGTGTGTTACTTTGTGTTGGCCGATTTTTTTGTATTTCTCCGTTTAGAGGTGAAAGTAGTGCGTATATATCTCACTCAAGCACACATCCTCATGTGCCCCAATATCTACACACACTTTCCCACGCATTTGTGGTTCATCTTTGTGAAGTATTCATTTTCTCTGCTTGTTGATATCATGCTTAGCAAGAAAAATACAAGTAAGTGGGATGAGGCGGTTGCTTTGATTTTTTCTTAAATCTATTTGTTCCCATTCTTAAAAAAAACACACTATAATTGTTTTATATATTGTTGGCTATATATACATATATTATATATATAATATATATTATATATATATATATAATATATTCTTGGCCATATATTATATATATATATATATATATATATATATTATGTATTATATATATATATTATTATATTTTTTCTGCTTGAAGGCAATTACAATGCATGTATCGCATAAAAATTCGATACTTTTTTTTATATAGAAAATAAACTTGATAAGTGCAAAAGATCGCTCAGTTTGCCGGCGATTACACTTCTCAAGTTTATTTTCTATATAAAAAAAGTATCGAATTTATGCGATACATGCATTGTAATTGCCTTCAATAAACAATGTAATATAACTTTATTCAATAATGCTTCTTAAAAAACAAACACACAAAAATCTTTATATATATTATATATTATATATATATATATATTCATATAATATTATATATCATTGATGAGCTACTAAGCGAAACTATTTGTAGGTATATCTGACTCATTAGGTTTTAACTTTCATTAGTTGCTCTACAAGGTATTGAGCACGTTTTACATTTTAGCTTTAGATAATCTATATTCATATATAATATTTTTCTTTTGGTCAAGTGTTATAGAATTAATCGACTATTTTCGGGTGGTACGACCCTCTTGGTCTTTTCTTTTGTTCATTTTTTCCCCAGATGAAGTTTGGTATATATTTACTATTAAAACTATTTGCCGTGTTTTTCTTACCACAAGGGTTTACCAATAAGCTTTGTACATTATATTATATATATATATATATATATATCTACTATATATATATTGGAATAAAAATGCCTTAAATACCATGGGTATCGTGGTTATGGACCATTTTCCCACTCGCGAGTATGCTCACGAGCTTCTTCAGACCACCTATATAAATGGTCCATAACCACTATACCCATGTATTTAAGGCATTTTTATTCCCAAATAACTTTGCTCTGTTTACAATAATTAAAATTGAGCTCTCATACGGAACCTGAACTCTACAACAAACTACTGGTAGAGAATTTAGGACCACAGAATCACCTTGTACCAAGAAACTTGGTACCACACCAAAGTATATATATATATATATATATATATATAAATATATATATTATATGATTTAAAAAACTACTTGTTAATGTAGTTACCGTCACATTAGGAGAGGAGCAATATATTATGTGTTGCTGTGTGTGCTGTGTGTGTGTGTGTGTATGGTGTGTGTGTGTGTGTGTGTGTTGTGTAGAATTAAACAAAAGGCACGCCTCCTGTTTAACAATCTTTTTGACTCTGGCCAACTTTTTACATTTGGATTGAATCCGTGGATTAGTCTACCGAAGTTTTTATTCAAGTACTTTCGGCACTTCGAAGTGACATCATCAGTGGTGATGCGTTTTTGTTCCAGTTTTTTTCAAGTTAGTAGTAGTGAGAGTAATTATAGGAGGGGAACCCGTAGAATTATATTAAGGGATGTGGAAGGAGGCGAATTGGTAGGAAAAAGTGTTATAGGCATTTTAAAAATGTGAGTACTGCATTCAAAAATTAATTTAATTTAAGGATCATTTGTATTGTTCGTGCTAAACGCGCTCTCTAGTAGAGTATTTTGATGCTTACCTTTCCAAGAATATTACCACTAC
>JALAJA010001200.1:0-20647 GCA_023376005.1 Doryteuthis pealeii
TGCGCACAATATTCTTTTAATGACTTTTCACACCCGTATTTTATTTCGGTCACTAAACATACTTGTTAATTGCTGCACTTAACATTCAATTATAGTATCAAGTATTCCCTAATTTACAAAAACATATTTGCACTCACGCATTGTCAATACAGATACTACTACTCCAAATCCATAGTGCAACTGGACAAATAACAATGACCGTAATCACTCCTCAGGAGAGACTCCAAACTCGAAGCCTACCATCTAGATATACAGTTTTAATTTCCATATCCATGAATCTCTTTGCTTGACTTTATTTATTTGCATATCAAGCCTTTACGGTAACTTAATTTCGTAAATTAATAATCATTTATATTATCACTTGCATTGCAAACCTTTTTACATCACACGTTTCACACAAAATATCGTTTCATAATATCCTATTAATAATATTTGTATACCTATATAGTTTAATGTATTTCCAATCTATACTGAATATAAATTTCTGAACGAAAACTCAAACTCCAGTGAGAATGTAACTGTAATAAACTGTAAAATAGTCATATTCCCACACTCCTCAAATTCATCCACAGAACCTCACCATTAGATGCATTTATGTTAAATACCGAACATACAATATATTCTAGACTATTGTTGATTGATTTTAACTGCATGGAAAACTTGTCTCTTTATTTATGTCTAAAGTTTAGGAATCGTTCATTTACGTTCATTTACCTTTCTGTGTACTGTTCTAAAGAAACATTCACAACATAATCTTTTAACATATCTATTTACATACACGGACTTTAACAGATCTACCACCACAAAACAGATGGATCTGAAAGTAATGACAATAATGATACTTCAAAACTCCCTACACCTCTAGAACACGATAGCTCAGCCATTAGATTCAGCTCTTAGTGTCCACACATTTCACATTATTCTATATCAAATACCAATATCACTGGTCTTCAACTATGGCAGATGACAGGAAAAGTAAGTTAACTAGAGATAATAACTCCACGGGAAATTCTACCTAAATAAAAATAAAACAAAAAACAAAAAAACAAGAGAAAACAGATCAGGAATAAACGTAAATCGTGTAAAAACTTTAATATTACTAAATACAGAACTTTCCAAAATCATTACTTTATTTCTGTTTAATGTGTGAAATAATTGCGTTTTACGAAAGAAAAATAAAACACATGTTAACTTATAAAACACATATTTGTTAGAGAACACTTTAACGATATTTTAATGACACACATTTCAGAGACCCCACGAACCGACACACTGGACGCCCAACGAATTGGCTCTACATTTTCTATTAAAATTTCGTCGACTTTTTCCCTTAGCAATCCTAATTTTGTTGTCCCATACGACCGAGATGTCAACTCCTACAACCACCAGCTAAACCACGTAACCAATAATTTTAACGTATGACTCACAAAGTTTTGCATCTGTTTCTCTATATACTCACATTAAAAAAACCTCTTTATTCCATTTTCTGTCTCTCTTCTCGTTTACCCTTAACTTGCATTTTACTCTTATCGTTCTTACTTCCGTTTTCTTTTCGTCCTCATGCTTTTGCCTTCTCATTTCGTTTTACATTCTTCATTTTCGGCTCTATCAAACTCCTTCCTTTTTACTTTCATTCTCTTACGTTCTTTTTCATCCACTTCTTGCTGTCATTTTTTAGACATTTCTTAAAGACCCTCTCCTATTATAATTATTCCTCTTCATACACCATTCTTACATTACATTTTCTTAGTACCCTTAAACTATTCCAAAATCTTCTTCTTCTTTCTACTCCTTTACACCTTTCATTCTTCATATAATTTCTATTATCTTTCCTTCTTTTAATTACTTTCAAACTCACTATACCTTCATTTTCGTCCTTACTGTTTGAAAAGTTAACCCCCTTTAACATGTTTTTCATTCTTTTTTTTTTCCTTTTCCACTCATTCATTTCTAATTCTCCCTCATCTGTCTCTTTTTTTTATGAGCCACGTCTCGTCTGACTTCATTTTTCTCCTTTTTCTCCCGCGCCATTTATATTTGGATATTTTATACTTACTTTGCCACAGTTCTTTTATCTTTTCTTTCTGTGCAAAATTTGTTTTTTCACTATCATTTGGTATTCTGCTCGGAACTCGTTTTTAAAGCAATTTTCATTAACACTAATATGATTTCAACTCGGTCCTGTCAATTATCTCTAGGTTATGTTTTTTTTCCCTTGAGATTAGGAATTTTGTTATTGTACTGTTTCATATTCACATTATATTGTAGTTGTTTTAAATATTTTGCACATCAGTCCACGAATACGAATAATGTTAAAAATTCATTTGAGCCCATAATCGACGGTCTAATATCATACTACCACCCCCTAGATGGGATCTAAGAATGACACATAAAGATACCCCACATCCCCTATATCTCCAATTGTATATCCACCAATTAAATTGAGTTTATTCATGCCAGACGCCCTATTCTTAAATACAGTCAGAAATTCTTTCCGACGGTGATCTCTTAAACTAAGTAAGAGCTTTTATATTACGTAATGCATACTCTATTTCTTAGTTATTCTCATAACATGGTATATCTTAAACACCATAGACTTATTTCTAACCAACCCCCACCCTCGCAGAGTGGCACCAAGGTTCACTCTAATCCTTTAAGCAGGTATAAAAGAGAAAATGTAACTCTACTTTGAAAAGTGTTAAAGTAAGTTTGAAGTTTAGAATTTCCTTCTAGACCTGGTTGCCCCCATGGCTAAAAGCTTAAATGAGCCACTCTATCTACTATTTTACCTATAGATGGGAAGATAAAGAGGAATTAGTGAAATGCAAACAACGTCATGTAGAATTTTGAACATATGATGAGTCCGTATTCAACGACGATAACTTTACCGTACGAATCTTCCTTAAAATATTGCTACTCGGCTTATAAAAAAAACGTTCTATTGTAAAACATCAGTTTTTGCACTTTGTTTAATTTAGTGAATCAATTTTTATATTAATGTAACTATCTTTATACGCCCATATTATTGTAAATCAACACTTTCTCACCCATTAAAACATTCCTAAACTAACTGTTTGCGCGTAAGTAAGCTCATTCTAATGTAACTGGAGTTGGGCAGAAATAGCCTGGTGGGGCACATCCCACTCTAGGTCTACAAATGGTTTTTAATTCAAGTTGGAGAGAAAACAATTAGATATACATCCCTAAGGATATTAGCCGCAAGTGAAATGTAAATAGTCTCTTCACTATCATGTAGACCACTTCCTACGACAATAACCATAACGCCACCAATGCATCCCACCCTACCTGACCAAAACAACGAAAATTCTTGTCTGGTCACGTCTTTGTGCACGTTTCTAATTGCTTTTCAATTCTTTATGATCTTTTCTTTCCTGTTACTTGTTGTTTTTGTTCTTTTTCTATTTTTTTTTCACACTCCTCCTCCTTTTCCAATCTGTATTTTTATATTCAATTTCTCTGTCTTATCTTCTTTCGCTATTTTCTTTTCGTTTCCATCCTACACGTAAATTCTTTGTTTACTTGCCGACTCTTTGGAACTCGCTTTTTTTATTAAAACCACAAAGCATTTTCATCTTATTTTCTTCTAATTTCAAAAATTCCTTTTTGCAGCTTTTTCAAATTCTCCTCTCCTCTTTTTTCATATGTCTTCTGCACCGATATTTATATTATGTTTGAATATCTCTACTTCCTATTTAAGGAATTTTTGCCTTCTCTTACTTTATTCAACAGATAAAAACGAATTATATGAGTTTCATCCGCTTTTGATATTCATAATTTCGCACACGGGTCTCTCGATTCTTTGAAGACATTAGCATACAAATAACTCAAGGCTTGTTGCAAACAAATATTTAACTCTTATGTTAAACCTAATTTCATATAGCAAATATCTTGAAACAATAGAGAGCTGGCATACCTTTGTAGCCAGATAAAAATCAATGGCAAAAAATGAAAATAAAATAAAATCTATGAAAAAAAAAACACTAATGAAAAGAAAGCAAATGGGAATGAAACTAACAATACAAAAGTTAATCGTTATTAAAATCATTAAAGAAGAATTGTTTTATAGTATTTACCCAACGCAAGTAGATGTTCACACACATCCCAAAATATCACAACTTTATTTCCAATATATAAGGATCTGCGAAAAGCTAGAATTGCTAAGTAGGAATATTTAGTATAGGTTAGGTCATGACTTCCACCAATCATGATTAACAAACAATACAAATTGATAATTTAATTGATACTTTACGCATTACAACCTTCTAAGCTTATTCGAATTAGATGATAAAGAATAAACGTTCCATTTTGTTACATCTCTCAGAGTTTTAAAATCTTTTTACTCATCTCTAACATAGATCACTTTAAACAGAACTATCTACCATTAATGAGATCTAACATGTACTACCCTACTACATTCAAGGAGACCTAGATTAATGAATGAAGGCTTACTCTGCACTTTTCAGATCACCTCAAACTCTATTTATTGTGTAAATTCCATAAAATTTTTAATTTCTAATGACTATTCATCAAAACTAAAATGATATAATAAATACATCGTTTTGAATCTATTTATTATCGTTAATCCTGATGTCTCTTCTTTCCTATTACACTATATTAATACCTATATATTTATATATATTATATATATATATATATACTATACTATATATTGCTACTATCATAAGTAAAGAATACTTATATCTTGAATAATCATGTAATATAGTATTACCGAAGACAAGAATCAAACGGCGCTCATAAGTTTCTATATCTATGCGATTTTCAAAACCAATTTGAAAATCCATAGCAAAGGAATTGTCACTTTCAAGCGCAAACTTCTGTGTTCCGCTAGGCTATATATTTTAATATACTATATATATTATATATTTTATTAAATAGTATACTAATATCTTATAAGTTATATAACAAAATAATATATATGGAGCTTTCAATAATCTTGATTATATTAAAAGGGGAAATTATTTTAAATTTTTTATACAAATAAACAACATGTGTGTTTTCATGACAAAAATTATTCAATCTCACAAAAATATTCCACTATTCAATGATAAAATAATCAGAGCGCTCTAGCTATAGATCAGAGTTTCATTACATTCTGGTGCCGGAGACGTACACTACGTGGAATTTACCAATAAACATGTTCGTGTGTATGCGAAAGCATGTTTCAGTAAATATGCTTACAACATGAGCTAAATTTTTTAAAAGGTCAAGAATAGTTATTCAAGCATTAATATGTCAGCAAGGCTCAAACCTAAAATTGATATAATAATGTGAATTATTTCACAAAACTTTACAATAAAGATTCATTTCTAAGCAACTACGAATTGTATGTGTACAGTTACACAAAATGTGATTATGTCTGCCTCATCTAACCATTAAAGGTTTTCAAAATGTATTAGCACCAGACGCAATACTTACATACCGTACAAACATTGAAACCACAGTCTGGTTGGAACACTGCACTATCCTTTTACATTCCAAATCTTATTTCCACTTTGTTCCTTTCTCAAAGAATTCTGCTGAACAAATTTTCAATGATGAGAAAGAAACACTGTAGCAAATCGTTCAAAATTCACTCAAAGATTCTATGCAAAGGATATACAAAAGATTGTTTTTTAATGAAAAATCTTTTACAAATGGAGATCCCATACTGAAAAATAAAACAAACATTTTCCTGCAATTACGAAGAATCTATATATATAATATATACTAATAATATATGTTTCAAATATTGTTTATACTCATAATAAAAGAATGCCTAATTCACTATAATCATGTACCATATAGTTATAGTTAACAAGACAGAATTCACGGCGACTTCATAATTTCTTAGCCAATTTTTAGACCAAGTGAAAAACCGCCAGATAGGCAAAAAACTTGTCAGTTGTTCAAAGCGCATTACTCTTGTGTTCCTACTACTTATCATTATATATATTATCTATAATATTATATAATATATATAAATAATATATTATGTGTGTGTGTCTGTGTGTGTGTGAGTGTCTGTGTCTTAAATGTGCTCATGCCTGCGTGCTGCATCAATTAACATTACAACAACCAAATCACCATCCGTTTAAATAATCAAATCATATTATGTATTAAACGTGCAATATATTTCATTATTACCCACTGATAGTTAAACAAAGTAGCCTATGGCAACCCCTTTCACTACGCGCAGAATGCGATAAAGGTCAACTTTTTAAACGACTTCAAAAAGCCGTGAACCTTAGAGTTTTCTCTCTATACTAGCTTCCATATAGACAACAAAACCTTCAGCATCCTACCTGTCTGGAGGAACTAGTTTAATCATATATTTCTCAATTAGATTAGCAGCCTATCTCCAATGTAACGCCTATCCTGGATTGAAAGCTCGAGTCCATTGTCCACCGATATGCCCGTAAATACTAGAATTTAACTATAACTACTATTACTACAACACGTCGCAATCGATATTTAAAAAACTCAAATAAAATTTCCTAAGTTGTCTGCTTTGTTAAAAAAGCAACTACTCCAAATGTATCTCTATTACAACGCAGCATATTTTCTCCGTTTACTACCTTTAATGTTCGAATGACTACTTATTGAAACACATATTTTATGACGTATCACATAATTGTTAACATCAAATGTATGGCAACATCTCCAATTATCTTTTCGAAAAATAACTCATGTTAATCTATTAAAGTGTTCTTTCTTTCCAATCTCCCACATTCATGTACATTTAATGCTCTCATCTCCAATGACAAAATACATGTTCTCTACGTACCAACAAATCAATTGTTAAACTAAAAACAATTAGACACAGAAAAATTGTTAGTAGTCAATGAAGAACCTATTTTGTCGTCTATGATTGCTCTGATTGTCCCTAGAACATTTAAATCTCTGTTAAACTCCTTAATATATTATTATCATAAATTATCATTTCATTCCTTCGATGTTTTATCCAATTTTAACTGTTGGTGTGTCACTAGATTCTCGCAAAACAAATCTCTCATGTCTTTTGAAACTCTCTGGCTATCTATCTTAGCAATTTGCTCGTATTTTTATTTCATTATTCTTCTCTGATCTCCAATTCCTCCAGTCGTATCAAGGCCTCTGGAAAATCTCAACGCTTCACCCAATATACATGACATTCCGCCATATAAATATCCACACTTATCCACGCGACAAGCATCCAGAATATTCTCTACTTTGTTTACTATTTCTTCATTTTCACTCAATGGTCTCTCAAAAGTATTTTTTCGTTGTAAATACTCATATGATTCGTTTATCGCAGACTCTTAGATTCTCCAATCTCTTCAATACACTTCAATTGACTTTTCCCTTTATTTGTAAATAACTTTATTTGTTTTCTATTCAATAACTCTGTATCGACCTAAAATAATTACACATCTGAAATAATTATATCTGACAAAAATAAAAAACAACAAAAAACAAAAAACATCGTGACTGCATACGTGATGAAATAAATTCATAGCAATCCAGACTAGAGATAATAATTTCTTCAATCATAATATCTTCAATCATTATATATAATATATATAATAATAAGATAAAAGAAAGTACCACGCTCTAACCTGTGTTAACATCTCTGCCAAATTCTATAAAATAATTCAAAACATGATTTATAATTATTTCTAACTTAAACTTTCAAAAACTTCTAAACAATTACATGTCACATCTGTTGCATATATCATTACGTCAACCAACCTGCTTTTCATTGAAAAAATACTACTAATATATTATAATTATTCTATACTATAATATAATAATTATATAATAATATATAATATATTACTTATAATATATAATTATATATATATTTACTATATATACACAGGTCAAAAGTAGGTTACAGTTAACATCTCCTTTAAATTAATGAATAACTAAAACTCCTACTATGCCCACCCTGTATATATTATATATATATATATATAATTATATATATATATAATATATTTATATATATTAAATTACCATCAAAATTGCGAAAGTCAATAATAACATATAATATGTTTAGAATAATTATTTGGATTCGATTTCATTACTAAAGAATATCTTCTATTGTAATTTTGTAAGTAACTGCAAAAAATATTTGCTCAGCGCATATTCTGTCTGATTTGGTGACTGAAGAAAAGATAAGGCAGGAATTTGTAGAGTCAATACTTTACTGTGCCAATAGGCAAAATCTCGCTCAAACAAGAATTAGATAAACTTAAAAATGGGATAGGGAGAAAAGAAAGGAATTTTAAATGGAAAATCACTACTCTCATAGTACGTAAATGATAAATGAAAAATTTTTAAATTCTGCTAAAGCAAATGTTCAAATTCCAGAATGTAACTCTTCAGGAACGAACCATATAATCCTGAAAGCAAACATTTCTATACAAGAAATTCCCGCTAATTTTAAAGTATCAAATCAGCATCTTCATTCAGTCCAATGTTTCAAGCTTCATCTTTTGATCGACTAGCACTCCGTTGTCGGCAGTGATTAGAATACCCTATACTTAAACAGAGAGTGCACAACTGAACTCGTAGTAGATGTATCTGGACAGTCTGAAAATTTTCAGTGTCTCCATTCAATTGTTTTTTCTTTTAGTTTTACGCACCAAAACACAGGTCGCGTAGCTTGAATCATTAAAAAAAAAACTCTCGTAAAACATTTTACAATTATCTTATCGATTTTATCACACTTCATCATGTCAACACTCAGATTGACCCTGCCGTTCATATTTTACTCTCATCAGACAATCATTTCACACACAATTTTTAGAACAATGTTTAGATCAAAGCTTTAAGGAGTTCTCTCAGTTAACTCATCCTGATATCTTGACTTCGTATACGGTATCTCGACCCTGTTTGGACCTTTTTAATATGCTGTCTTGCCCCTGCAGCAGATAAGAACCCCCCCACCAAGGAAAAGACAATCATTGCGGGTATGAACCTTAAACGTTTCCGTTTGGAACTCTGAAGAGTTTTCATCTTGTCATTATACCCTTGTCCACTCCATAGATAATACCATTAATCTTTTTAAATGTATTATATTAGATACGAATGCTTATATCATAACCGTAGCAAAAGAAAAATTCATAAATATAATATAGATAATCAAATGACAGTTCCAACCATAAACATAATAAATACTTGATGAATGAATACCGTTAAAATCAATCAGTTGATAAATGGTAAAATTAAGAACTATTTGCAGAAAAACAGTCAAAATATAAGAATGACTGTATGGAATATATCGTGTTGCACAAAAGTTGCATCACAATAATCAAACATTTCTTATACTTTAACATCTCTTTATTATTCCATTTCAGTCACTCAGGCCGAATTTCTCTGCAGCAAGCAGGCAAAAAACACTGGTCCTCTACTTATCTCAGATAATAATTTATGAGATGGCCTCATCCTCCAAAATGCAAGACTCTGAAATTAGTAGAACATCATATACCTCTGGTAGCAAATCTATGTACGGGAAACGATATTTAACTACTCCAAGTAAACCATGAACTCCATTGAGAGGTAACATTATATGGAAATTGAACCACTCCAAAAACCTAAAGAAAAAAGTTCATTAGCCAACTGCCTTCCACCACGAACATATTATATGTATAAAAAGCCATTCAAGATATTCAAAAGATGCATTCACTCAACAAATGTATTTCACTTCTCCAGATACATTTTCTCCCCTCTTTTATGCCTTTGAAACTTTAAAAATTTTAAAACACACTTTTTCAAGTATTTCCTACGATGATCTAGGTCGAAACCTAGTTGATACGATAAAAACCAATAACATAAAAAGAAATATTTTCTTATCACTTTATTCATTAGCAACTTTCAGTTTCTTGCTTATGCGTTTGAAATTGAATGGTGGAATAAACTACATACCAAGCAGCTGAAATAAAATAAATAATTATAAAAATAATTAAAATTAATCGGCTGACGGTTCATTATACTCGCGCTTGACTTTACTCTCGGAAAAAAAGCTACAGTTAACTATAAAGGATTGCTGCGTTGCTGATTGAACAACTTATGGAACCAATATACCTATAAAACAGTATGGACGAGCAAACATGATGAGCAATGGAAAAAAGTAAGACAACTCGTAAAAACGTTTACCAATTGAATCCTTATCATGAACATACAGTGCGACCACACAAGTACATTCATCAGCTCTATTGGAAATATTCTCTAGATGACTTACAAATGAGACTTAGAGAGCATGCGGTGAATAATAGATAGATAGAGATCGAGAGAGAGAGAGAGAGAAGAGAGAAAGAGAGAGATCGAGAAGAGAGATAGAAGAGGAGAAAAAGAAATCCATACTGCACCCTGGGATGATATTGAAAGAATTTTAAGATATGCATAATAATACAATTATTTCTAGACCGTGTCAACAAATACTTCAAAAACAACTAATAAAAAATTAAATATAAAATCTAATAACCATTCCTCTACCTCTAAGCATAAAATAAGCTGAAACGATCATATATAATCTTTAATTATGGCCAATAGCCATAAAAGTTTAGTCTAAGAAAGCAAAAGAAAATCTTTTACTGAAAACTCGTTAAATAAAGATGAAATACTTCTATTTACATACAAAATCTGAATATTTAAATTTAACGCATTATTTATTATTTCGTGAATATTTCATTTTATCTTTGGATTGCAAAATGTCTTAAACTATCAAAAAGTTCCCAATGAAAGCAACAATTCATTTAGAGTTACTTTAACATCTCGGATAATCATTATTATCTTATCAATAATAAACAAAGTGAAGAAATAGCAAAATGTTTTTGTTTTTTTAATGATACAAGTACTAAAATCGTTCAGTATTTATAATCATTATAAATGTAACCAAATAGACATTTAAAAAAATTTGGTTTTTAATGTTTGTAAAAAGACATGATGACATGAGACGAAATCAGAAGACTTTAATTTTCCTTTAATTTAAAGTTTTATTTAAAAAAATTTTTACTTCCAAATTAAGGGTAGAAAGAGTACAACTTATCTTTCTTATTCTTTAGAAGATTATAAGAAATTTCAATAGTCCAACCACAGGAATCCAAGAAAACATAAGTGTACCATAATACCTAAAAATACTAATGAGTTGAATATTCCATGTCCAACTCTCAGTTTGACTAAGATGAATGATTGATCATCATTAACGCAGTCAATCTCTAGATTATTCATATACCTATATAGAAAATTGCGCTCATTGTCGTTCATGTCTAATTTATGAGGATTTGATGTTGATAATTTGTATTAATCAATTTTTCGGACTTGCCTCATCTCTTGTCTAACACAAAGTTTCCGTCGACGCGCCCTCTTTATTCTTCTATGTTCTTTGTCAAACTCGAATCTTTTTGTCAAATTCATGAGACTGCTATATCAAAATCGAAGCCTTCATAAACGTTCATATTAAACATTTTATTTTTTTATTTATATTTACATTTAGTGTAACATTTTACAGTTTTTGAAACTATCTTGCCACCTCCTTATAAATACGAATAATGCTAATAAAACTATTTTTTGACCCATATATATTACCCCTACAGAGTCTCTACTTGCTTACGAGCACAGGGCTAATAGCAACGACAAGCATACTCTATACTTCCCAGACTCAAAAAGTGACGCCTTACCATCAAACTGCATTAGCTTATGCTTAGAAATGGATTACATGTCGTAAGTAATAACTCATAAAGTTAGAAGACAAATAGTTTTTAATATTATGTACTTAAAAACCTGTTTTTAGATTTGTTTCATTTCAAAGTAGCTTTTAGTTTATATGGAGGTGGCGTTTTGATATTTGATTTATTGAAAAACAAAACAATCATATGATTAATAAGTAAAATTGATACAAACCACTGCAAATATATTTTTGTTTATTTCGTATTTTAACATATTCACATTTTAGGAACAACTTCTTCTCGAGTTTTTTTTTTACAATGATATACATTTCATGGAATTGATTAAACAGTATATTCACTGTGCATTCAAAATTAAAGAGAACCTAAGAGAGTCACATGTAGTGTATGTATTTACCAAACCGCCCACAGTCATGAACAGCGGAGAGTTAAGTTGGTTGTAATTCACAGTTTTCTTAAACCCTAGACTGGTTGCTTAACCAAGGTTAAAAAAATACAGTCTGTTCTACTATTTACCTTACAACTGGGAGGGAGAAAGAGATGGGTTAATACTGTTCCCAAGGGCATTAGTACGAAGTGAAACGGCGATGTAGCCTCATTCGAATTTTGAGATCAGGTCAAAATTCATTTTACAACTACGAATAACCATTATAGCTTAAGATTCATATATAGGTGTTGATGAAGATGGATATTCCACAAAGTTACTTTTTAGGAATTTTAATAGAATTTGCTTTAATGCTTAGAGAAAGATCGGTTGATATGTGGGCCATCACATAACTGGGAACTTTTAATTTTAGAAAAAGCAAACAACAGAAAACCAAAACAACAAACAACTTCCTTTGATCTCCTATGGAAATCTGATCTTTTCTGATAAAAGTAAACGGGAATTCTTCCCAGTTTAGACGCTAACAATATTAACTTGAATGGTTTTATTACTTGGAACTCTAACAAAACAGTCGGGAGAAAAAAAATCTAGATTGGAACGACAAAGAGGTTGCTGCGTGCTGTTTTGAACCAATTTTGGAAGGCAACACCCTGCAAAGAGTTGTATAGTCATTTAATGTCTATGCTCACAAACCATCCAAGCTTAAGACGAGCAAGATATGCTGGGCAACTGCTGGAGAAGAAAGTGAAATTTCCTAATGGATCCTACACGTGTACGATGAGTTCGTGTGTCGACCGAACCAAGTAAAAACTTACTTGGACTGTCATCCAACGGTTATCTAGTGTCCTACAGGGCTGATTGTTATGTAAGTTTTTACTGGTCGGTCCGACACAGATATGTACACGTGTTTAGGAGGTAATGGAGAATGATCATCTTTCTTCTCCAGCAGTGCGCTGCAATATCTTGCTCGTCTTACTTGGATGTTTGTGGATCAAGACATTTAAATGACTATCACATCTTTGTAGGGTGTTGCTTCCAAAATTTGGTTCAAAACAGCACGCAGCAACCTTTTATGTCTAGTTTCCGAATCTAGAATTGTTGCTTTAGTGTCTCCGCTGTTTTGGTTAGAGTCCAAGTAATAAAACCATTCAGTAATATTGTTACGTCTAAAGCTTGGAAGAATTCCCGTTTTATTTAGATCAGATTTCCATAGAGATCAAGGAGTTGTTTGGTTTTGGTTTTTGGTTTTGTTTGCTTTTTCTAAAATTAAAAGTTCCCAGTGATGTGATGCCACATATCAACCGATCTGTTCTCTAAGCATAAAGCAAATTCTTAAAATTTCCTAAAAGTAACTTTGTGGTAATATTGCGCTATTTCATCAACACTATATATTGAATCTTAGCATAATGGGTTATCGTAGTTGTAATGGAATTGTTGACCTGATCTCAAATCCTGAATGAGGCTACATGCGTTTCACTTCGTACTAATGCCCCTTGGGAAGTATTAACCCATCTCTCTTCTCCTCCAGTTGAGGTAAATAGTAGAACAGACTGTATTTTTTTACCTTTGGTTAAGCAACACAGTCTAGGGTAAGAAAACTGTGATTACAACCAACTTAACTTTCCTCGGCTGTTCATGACTGTGCCGGTTGGTAAATACATACCTACATGTTGACTCTCTTAGGTTCTCATTTAATTTTGAATGCACAGTGAAATATATGTTTAATCAATTCCCATGAAATGTATATCATTAAAAAGAAAAACTCGAGAAGAAGTTGTATAAATGTGAATGTTAAAATACGAAATAAAAAATAACTGCAAGTGTGT
Source organism: Doryteuthis pealeii (assembly GCA_023376005.1). Lineage (NCBI taxonomy): Eukaryota > Metazoa > Mollusca > Cephalopoda > Myopsida > Loliginidae > Doryteuthis > Doryteuthis pealeii. The sequence continues at coordinate 13,902 of JALAJA010001200.1, forward strand.
ATCATTTTAACTTAATCATATGTTGTTCTTGTTTTTCAATAAATCAAATTCAAACTGCAACCTCATATAAACTAAAAAGCTACTTTGAAATGAAACAAATCTTAAAAACAGGTTTTAAGTACATAATATTAAACTTTATTTGTTTTAACTTTATGATATACTTCGAGATAGATAATTTTTTAGTTTAGAAAGAAGAAAAAGTTGCCAGATCTAAGCTCCATGGAATATGGGATGTGCTACTTTGCACAATTATGTGTTTCCCACCCTTAGAAATATGTTGACTGTACCCAACCCCATAGGAGTAAAACCTCTCAAAACGAAAGCCCTGGCATAAGCTCAAATGCATTTGATGGTAGGCTCCACTTCTTGAGATCTGGAAGTATAGAAGTACTCTTTCGTTGCTATAGCCCTGTGCCTCGCTAAGCCAGAGTAGAGATCTCTGTAGGGTCAATTATATATGGTCAAATAGTTTTTATTTTAAACATTATTCGTATTTAATAGGAGTGTGCAGATAGTTTTCAAAAACTGTTTAAAAATGATTACACTAAAATGTAAATATAAATAACAAAAATAAAATGTTAATATGAACGTTTTATGAAGGGCTCTCGATTTTGATATGCAGTCTCATGAATTTGACAAAAGATTTCCGAGTTTGACAAGAAACATCGAAGAAAACTAGAGGGCGCGTCGACGGAAACTTTGTGTATAGACAAAGAAGATGAGGACAACAGTCCGAAAAATCTGAATTATACAATTATCAAACATCATCTCATAAATTCAGACATGAACGCACAATGAGCGCAATTTTCTAACCTATAGGTATAAAATAATCCTAGACGGATTTGACCTGCCGTTATATGAATCAATCACTCTCATCTTAGTCAAACTGAGAAGTGGACATGGAATATTCAACTCATTAGTATTTTTAGGTATTATGTAACCTTGTTTTTTCTTGGATTCCCTTGGTTGGACTATTGAAATATTTCTATCAATCTTTCTAAACAAGAAATAAGAAAGCATAAGTTGTAACCTCTTCTACCTTTAATTGGAAGTAAAAAAATTTTTTTAAATAAAACCCTTTAAATTAACCAGGAAATTAAAGTCTTCTGATTTCGTCTCATGTCATCATGTCCTTTTTACAAACAATTCACCAAAACCCAAAAAACATTTTTTTTAAATTCTATTTGGTTCACATTTAATAATGATTATAAATAACTTTGAAACGATTTAGTACTTGTATCATTAAAAAAAAACAAAAAAACATTTGATATTTTTAATTCACTTTTGTTTATTATTGCGATAAGAATTAATAATGACTCTATCCGAAAATGTTAAAGTAAACTCTAAACTGAAATTTTGTTGCTTTCATTGGGACTTTTGACTAAGTTTAGACCATTTTCCTGCAATCCAAACTAAAAATGAAATATTCCACTGAAATATAAACTCAATTGCCGCTTAAATTTTACATATTCAGATATTTCGTATGTAAATAGAAAGTATTCACTTTATTTTTAACGAGTTTTCAGTACAAACAGATTTTTCTTTTTCTTTCTTAGACTAACTTTATGCTATTTGCCATACATTAAGATTATATATGAATCCGTTTCAGCTTATTTTATGCTTAGAGGTCAGAGGATCGCGTTCATTAGATTTCTATATTTAAATTTTTTATGTAGTTGTTTCTTGAGAGTATTTGTTGCACACGGTCCTAGAATAAATTTTGTATTATTATGCATAATCTCTAAAATTCTTTCATCATCATCCCAAGGCGTGCCCACAGTATGGATTTCTTTTCTCTCCCCTCCTCTCTCTCTTCTCTCTCTCTCTCTCTCTCTCTCTCTCTCTCTCTCTCTCCTCTCTCTCTCTGATCTCTATCTATCTATCTATCTACGCATGCTCCTCTAAGTCATCCACTTTGTAAGTCATCTAGACGACATCCTGTTTCCAACATAGAGCTGATGAATGTAACTTGTTGCGGTCAGCCAACACTGGTATGTCCATGACTAAGGACTTCATGGTAAACGTTTCTTACGAGCTTGTCCTTACTTTTTCAACATTGCTCATCATGTCTTGCTCGTCTACTGTTTATAGGATATTGGTTCCATAAGTTGTTCAAATCAGCACGCAGACATCCTTGTATAGTTAAACATGTAGCTTTTTCTCGAGAGTCAAAGTCCAAGCGCAGTATAATGACACCGCTACAGCCGACTTATTTTTATTATTTTATAATTATTTATTTTACTTCTTGCTTGGTAACTGTCAGTTTCTCACCAATTCAATCTTCAAACGCATAAGCAAGAACTGAAAGTTGCTAAATGATAAAAGTGATAAGACAAATATTTCTTTTATGTTATTTGGTTTTATCGTATTCAACTAGGTTCGACCTTAGATCATCGTCAGAAATAAATGTGAAAAAGTGTTTTTTAAATTTTTTTTTTAAAGTTTTCAAAGGCATAAAAGAAGGGGCAAAGAAATGTACTGGCGAAGTGAAATACACATTTTGTTGAGTGAATGCCATCTTTTGAATTATCTTGAATCGGCTTTTTATACATATACATATGTCTCCGTGGTGAAGGCATCTGGCTAATGAACTTTTTTATTAGTTTTGGAGTGGTTCAAATTTCCATATGATTGTTAACCTCTCAATGGCAGTTCATGGTTTACTTCGGAGTACGTTAAATCGCTTTCCGTACATGAGATATTGCTACCGAGGTATATGAACTGTTCTACTAATTTCAGAGTCTTGCATTTAATGAGATGAGGCCATCGTCATAAATTATTATCTGAGATCAAGTAGAGACCAGTGTCTTTTTGCTGCCTGAAATGCAGCAGAAATTCGGCCTGAGTGACTGAAAATAGGAATAATAAAGAAATGTAAATATCAAGAAAACTGTTTGATTATTGTGATGCAACCTTTTGTGCACACGAAATATATTCCATACGTCATTCTTATATTTTTGACCTGTTTTTCTGCAAATCAGTTCTTAAATTTTCACCATTTCATCAACTGATTGATTTTAACGGTATTTCAACTCATCAAGTATTATATTATGTTTATTGGTTAAGGAACTGCTTCCATTGATATATCTATATTTATATTTTTATGAATTTTTCTTTTGCTCACGGTTATATGATATCAAGCATTCGTATCTAATATAAATAATTTTAAAACAGATCTAAACAGGTATTACCACTCCGGAGTGGACACAGGAGTAATGACAATGATCAAAACTCTTCAGAGTTCCAAAACTGGAATACAGTTTAAGGTCATACCCAGGGCAATGATTGTCTTTTCCTTGGTGGGGGTGTTCTTACTCCTCTGCAGGGGAACAGACAGCATATTATAAAAGTCCACAACAGGGTGAGTTACACGTCAAATCCAAGATGATGAATTACACTGAGAAGAAACCTTAAAGCTTTGATCTAACATTGTTCTAAACTTTGTGTTGATAACTGATTGCTCCTGATGAGAGTAAAATATGACACCAGGTCAATCTGACGTGTTGACCCATAGATGCAATGAATAAAAATCGATAAGATAATTGTAACCATGTTTTACGAGAGTTTTTTTTTAATGATTCCAAAGCTACGCGACCCTGTGTTTTGGTGCGTCAAACTAAAAGAAAAAAACAGATTGAATGGAGACACTACATTTCCCAGATCTCCAGATTATCATCTTCACTACCAGATTCAGTTACGTGCCACTCTCTGTTTTAGTAGTAGAGGTATTCTAATCACTGCGCAACGGAGTGCTACGTCGAATCAAAAAGATGAAATCCTTGAAACCTTGACCTAACCCTGCAAAGATGGCTGATTTGATACTTTAAAATTAGCGAGGCAATTTCTTGTAATAGAAATGTTTGCTTGCAGGATTTATATGGATTCGTTCCTGAAAGAGTTACATTCTGGAATTTGAACATTCTGCTTTCATGCAAGAATTTCATTTTCATTTAATCATTTACTGTACATATGAGAGCTTCAGTGATTTTCCCATTAAACATTCCCTTTCCATTTTCTCACCCTACCAATTTCTTAAAGTTTATCTACCCATTCACTTGTTTGAGCGACGATTTGGCCTACTTGGCACAAGTAAAGTCAATCTGACTCTACAAAATTCCATTCCCTTTCTTTCTCCAGTCGACAAAATCAGACAAGAAGTATGCGCATGAGCAAATATTTTTTTTGCAGTTACTTACAAGAAATCTACAATAGAGATATTCTTTATAATCGAAAATCGACATCCAAAATAATTAATTCTACCAGTATTTACTGTTATTTGAACATTTCGCACAATTTTGATGGCTAATTTATATTTATATAATATATATATATATAATAGTATATATATAATATATATATATATATATATATATTACAGGGTGGGCCAATAGTAGGGTTTCAGTTACTTCATTAAGTTTAAGTGTTACTGTAACCCTACTTTTACCCACCCTGTGTTATATACTATATAATATATATATATATATATTATTATATAATTATATAATATATAATATATATATATATATATATATATATATATATATATATTATATATATATATATATATACACGATTTTTTCAATGAAAACGCAGTTGTTGACGTAATGATATATGGAAACAGATGTGAACATTAATTGTTTAGAAGTTTTTGAAAATTTTAAAGTTAGAAATATATTATAAAATCTGTTTGGATTATTATTAAAATCTTGCGAGATTTTTCACACCAGTTAGCACTCGTGGTCTTTTTTATTTTTTATTTAATTACTATATATTACTATATACTGATTAAATATTATGATTGAAGGAAATTATTAAATTTCTCCAGTCTGATTCTATCGAATTTATTTCATCCCTATGCATTACGCTGTTTTTTGTTTTTTTTGTTGTTTTTTTTTCAGAATAAATTACATTTAATTAATTTTAGTCATAAAGTTATTGATAGAAAACAAATAAGTAAATAAATAAGCAGGAAAAAGTCAAATTGAATTGTATCTAGAGAGATTGAGAACCTCAAAGTCTGCAGAATAAACGATTCAATAAGACCTATTAAACGAAAAATACTTTGCAAGACAAAACCATTGAGTGAAAATAAAAGAAAGTAAAACAAATAGACAATATTTGGATCTTGTCCGTGAGATGAAGGTGTGGAATATTAATATGGCAGGAATGTCAATGTAATTGGTGGTGAACTTGAGACGGTCCCAGAGGCTTTGAAATAAGACTGGAGGAATTGGAGATCAGAAGAAGAATCAAGACCATATAAACAACAGCATTGCTAAGATAGAATACTCAGAAGAGTTCTCAGAAGACATGAGAATACTTGTTGTTGCTGAGAATCTAGTGACACAACCACCCAGTTAAAAATTGGTATAAAAACACTCGCAAGAATGAAATGATATTATGATAATAATATATTTAAGGATTTAAACAGAGAATTAAATGTTCTAGAACAATCACAATCATCAAGACGACAAATAGGATTCCTTCATTGACTACTAAAATGTTTCTTGTCTAATTGTCTTTTATGGTTTACAAATGATTTGCTACGTAAGACAAATGTATTCTCATTGGAAATAGCAGGCATTACAACATGACATGAATGGGGAATTGAAAAGAAAGACACTTTAAATTACGTTATTTTTCGAAAAAGATCAATTGAGGATATGTTGCCATATACACTTTGTGTTACATTTTGATACTCATCAATCTGATGTTATAATTCATTCACCTAAAATTAAGTAAACGTTGAGAAATTCTGCGTTGTAATGACTGATCCCAAATGTTTGACAAACATTTTGGAGTCGTTCCTTTTTTAACAAAAAGGCAAGACAAACTTAGGAAAAATGTCTTAATATTGTTTCTTTAAAAATTATCCAGTTTGCGACGCTTTAGTAATCTCAGTTATGTATAATTTAGATATTTGACGCATATCTCGTGGGAAATGGACACTCGAGTTTCAATCTCAGGATGAGGCTGTTACAATTTCGAGATAGCGCCTAATACTATTGAGAAATATATGAATTAAACTAGTCTCCCTCCAGCTAACAGGTAGGGTATACTGAAGTTTTTTGTCCTTCATATGGCAAGCTATCTAGAAGAAAAACTCTAAATTCAAAGCTTTTGAACGTTTTAAAAATTGACCTTGTATCGCATTCTGCTCGTGTGAAAGGGGTTGCCAATACTCTTTGTGTTACACCATCCGTGGGTAATAATAAATCATATATGCATTTAATACATATATGATTTATTATTACCACGGAGGTGTATGTTGTTGTATGTATTTACATGCACACACGCACGCCATGCGCACACACAGACACACAGACACACACACACACACACATCACACAGCAACATATATATATATATATATATATATATATATTATATATAGTATTATATTATATAAGCCTGCGAACAAGAAATAAATGCCGCTTGAAAACTGACAGTTTCTTTGCCTATGCGTTTTCAACTTGGTCTAAAAATTGCTAGAAACTTATGAAGCGCCGTTGAATTCTTGTCTTGCGCTAACATAACTTTATATATACATGATCTATCCAATGATATTAAGCATTCTTTTACTTATGAATAATAACAAAATATATGATCAACATATATATATATATATATATATATATATATATATTGTAATTGCAGGAAAAATGTTTGTTTTATTTTTCAGTATAATCCCATTCTGTTAAAAGATTTCTCTCATTAAAAAACAATCTTTTGTATTTCCTTCTGCA